>PVIY010032245.1:0-29158 GCA_004026745.1 Myrmecophaga tridactyla
TATTTATTTTTCTGAAGTGATGCAAATGTTCTAAAAAATGATCATGGTGATGAATATACCACTATGTGATGATATTGTGAGCCACTGATTGTACACCATACATGGAATGTTTGTATGTTAAGAATGTTCATGTTTGTATGTTGTTTTGGTTTGATAATATAAAATAAATTTAAATAAATTACCATTACTGGTAATTCTGTGCCATCCTCCAGACCTCTTTCCTGTCTCTCTCTCTTTTTTTTTTTTTTTTTTTTTTTTTTTTTTTTTTTTTTTTGTTCAGCTGACAGAACTCCCTTGTCTGTCTTTGAAGATTTTAATCTCTCCCTCAATTTTGAAGGACAACTTGCCTGGATAAAGAATTCTTGGCTGGAAATCATTCTCATTCTAGATCTTAAATATATCATACCATTAGCCTTCTTGCCTCCATTGTGACTGTTGAGTAGTCCAAGCTTAGTCTTATTTTTTTTCCCTTGTAAATAGTAGATCGCCTTTCTTGTGCTGCTTTCAGAACTTTCTGCCTCTCTTCAACATTTGACAATTTGATTAGTATGTTTTGGAGTAGGCCCATTTGGATTTATTTTCTTTGGAGTTTATTGGGCCTCTTTGATTTGTGTACTATGTTTTTCATAAGGGTTGTGAAGTTTTCCCTGATTATATCTTCAACTAACCTTCCCAGCCTTTTACTCTTCTCTTCTTCTTCTGGGACAACAGTGGTTCTTATATTTGTGCCCCTCTTGTTGCCCATCATTTCACTAATACCCAGTCTATTTTTTCCGTCTTTCTTGTCATTTGTTCTTTTGCGTGCTCTAGTTCAATTGTTCATGTCTGTAGTATATTTCTAATTTTGTCTACTGTATTCTTTAATTTCTGTGAAAGCTGCCATTTTTCTATTTAATTTTTCAAATTTTTCTTTGTATTCTTCTGGTGTCTTCCTAGTATCCTTTATTTCTTTATAAGTATTCATAAGTTGTTGTTCTGTATTCTGTATCCCCTCCAGTATTTTCATTTCATCATTTGGCTGGGTTATATCTGTTTGGATCTTCACATGCTTTGTGATTTTCTATTGCATTTGGGGAATTTGATTATCTTAATAAGGTTATTTTGCAAGTTGGTTTCCTTCACTCATATGAAGTTTTGTATTTCTTGATTCTGCATTGAAGATTCCCTTTTGAACTTGGTTTATCAGTAATTCCAAGCCAAACCAAGGCCCTAATCTCATGTAGGGGGGTACAATTCTACTTGAGGATCTATTAAAAGTTAGGCAGGGATGTACGGGTAGTTCATGGCAGAACACCAATCCACCATGCAGGAGACCCAGGCCAATTCCTGGCCCATGCAACCCAAAAAAAACAAATAAAAATAAAATAAAATGAAAACAACACACCTCAACAATATTAGGCTCCAAAGTCAGAAGGAGACACCCCAAGATATTGGGATGTGCCCACAAAGAGAGAAAAAATTTTAAAAATAAATAAATACAATATATAAATATATAAAAATAAATAACAATAATAGTATAAACATAGAAAGTATATATAAATAAAATACTTAGGCAGATAGGGAGTTTGCCAGGATACACTTAATGCTTCTTCTCAGCAGGTGTCTCCTAAGGCCCTTCTCCCCTCAGACCTAGACCTCCCCAGCAGCAGCGGCTAGCTGGGAAGGTGGACTGCATGCTGTTCTCAGGCCGCGGCAGCAGGATGGCTGATTCTGGCACACAGGATGGTGGAGCTGACTGCAGCATCCATAGGATCAGTCAATCAGCCATGCTTAGCAGATCCATTGCTCATTACAACCAATGGGATGGCCACTCTTGGTGCCCAGCCAGGCAACTGTTCTCAGCACCGTGGGACTGGGCTCTTTGCAGGAGATGGCCAGGCATACCTCCAGGCTCCCTGCAGATGCCACTGACTTTGGAGCTGCTCAGGGAGATTTTCTCTGCCAGCAGCTGGGGCAGGCTGAAACAGAGGGAAGATCAGTTCCTTCAGATCCACACTTCCCTGCTCACCACCATCCACCACTAGTGGGGGTCACCATCAATCAGACCACCCTGCTCTCCCTGTCCTGATCCCATGCCTCTCTCCCCACTAAGAAACACTGAAGACCATCTTTGATCACTCACCCCCTGGGACCGCAATCCCAGTCATTCTTTCCCCATCCCCTGTCTTGTCCTAAGAAATAAGTGAATTCAATCCACCCCACTCTGTCATCTTCCTGGAGGTCTCATGTAAATATTTTTGTAATCTGTTTAGATATTTTGTCCACATGGGAGAAAAAGTCTACATTTTATAGAACTTTCCAATATTGGCACAAAGGACTTTCAGAATGACCTTTGCAAATGATACTAGAAAGTACATATGCATATTTGCTTCTCTTTTGGAAATAAACATGATCCTGGAAATATTTGTATAAACCCATTTTCTGAAAAACTAAATTTTATGAGGGCCTTTTTTTTAATCTTATTTAATTCTCTAAAAACACTCTGTAAACAATCACCACCACTTTACTAACTTCTCCAGTCAGTTCGTATTTTGATAATATAAAGTAGTAAGTGTACATACATGACCTTTAGATATTTCAGTTATGTATGCTATAGCATTTTTGATCCCCTAATTCAGAGGCAAAGGAAGAATGTAGGGAGGGTGGGAAGGAGAGGGGGAAAAGGGGAGGGAGGAAGGAAGAGAGGGAGGGAGGGTGGGAAGGAGAGAAGAAAGCAAGCAAGGAAGAGATAAAGCAAGAAAGCTGTTATGAAGGGACTTCAAAGGAGCACAACGTGTTGGATTCCAATAAGGCATCACTTTTCATTTCTATATTTTAGACTAAATACTTAAAGTAATGATATGATTTTTCCCCCAGATCATGCTGAGTGGAGATTACAGGTGAGGTTGTTTGTTTTTTTTAATATGATCTTGAGGAATCACATTTCTTTCCTTCAGAGCACTTTCCAGTTTAGTCATTATTATTTGATTAATAGCCATAGTGTCAACTGAATAGTAAGTTTGTATAACAAAGGTCATGCCTGAATTTTATCTCCATTGTATCTCCCATGGCTGACACTTAGTAGGAATTCAGCAAACACTTGTTGAGTGAGTAAATGAACAAATGAGATGAGTGTGCATTAAATTACAGATTTAATAACTGACCCAAACACCAGCTAGCTTCTCTGGTGGTGCTTACTTCATCCTTTATCAAATTATTTGAATAGTCTGTTCTCAATGGGGTATCAACGTTAAATGGTTTTACTTTTTCCTCCTTGTCTGTTCTTTAACTGCTCCTTACTCTTCCTCTTCTACCTTCTGCATTGTTTGGACAGGGAAAGGTGGCAAGTCTTTTCATTTACAGGGACTGCTTTGGTGTCTCAAAGACCCGGAGGTTCTCTGGATGGATGCCCTCTGGCTGGAAGGTGTCCAAATGCTGGGTCTCTTGCAGAGCATATGTTGTATATTTGATGGCAGTGCAGGGTCCCATCCCAGTCTGCAGAGTTCCCTGATGTGGGAGATCTGCTCCAGCTCAGCTTCACCCAACACCTGCTTAGCTACCTCTGCCAGTAGCTGACCCCTCAGGCTCTTGTCCCTGGCATCTCCTCAACCTGACAATCAGTCATCTTGCAGATAGGAGGAAAGTTTGGCCAAGATGGCTGAAGCCAACCTACCTATTTATTGTCAAAGAGAATTTGGGGTTATGGTAATGTAAAAAGGTCAGTGATTCCTCTACACAAAAAGGAAAAAGGAAAAAAGTATAAACCCATATAAAATTGTCAAAAACAAGCATTTCAGAGCTAGACATTCTCACTCCAAATGGTAGATCTTTCCTAATGCTTGCCTCCATCTGATTTTTTGGACTTTGGCCTTTATATTCAAATCAGTCCAGGTGACTAGATGACTGAAACTAATCTAATTCCTGTTGTGGTATTACTAAGTATTAATGATACAATGGTTTAGCCAATCCGGATGATGCATGTGCAATTTACCAGGTCTTTCAAAGCCTTGGCTGTAAGGAAGAGGAAATAATGATAACTTAGGGTGCTATTACAAATCAGTAAGGGATATGCTTTAGATGGGAAAGGGAATCATTTTTTCAGTTCTTCTTAAGTCTATCATTTAAGTTTCTGCCTCCTCTCCCTCCTAAACATGTTGAAACAAATATTTGTACTAACAATTAAAGAAAATTGCAATAATTTTTATAAGATTTTTACGACACATTTTGAGATAATAAGAGACCTCCTGATGTGCCATGAAGGAGAAATTGAAATTCCCTGAACTTAAAGATTTGATAGTTTGTGGAAAACTCATCCACATAGGTACTTAGAAAACAAAACCAAATCCCCAAATTCTCCCTGCAGAGTCCTGGTCTTAATTCCTAAATTATTCAGATCCACTTTCACTGGAACCACTTGTGACAAAAGAGCTATAATCGCTAAAGGTGGTATTAATTAGGTGGAATGTTATGTCTTTTTCTTTCACAAAGTTAAACCTTTACCAATAGTCAGAAATTGAGTTGTTTAAATAGATTGAAGGGCTCAGAGCACCACCTGCTGGTATAATGCAAGTTTTCTTGATTATAACTGATCATCTCTCTAATCAGGTTTCTACAACCAAAAATCAAAAAAAAAAAAGTAATTATCTGAACAAAGGTAATTAATAGACACACCAGTGTATCATTTTCTTGAAGTAATGAAAAAAAACTTCCAAGAAAATCACTGAACTCAGAGTAAGCAAGCTTGCCTTGACTTTGCCAATTTCTAGCCATGGGACCATTTACACATTTTTAACGTCGCTGAGCCTCAGTTCCCTAGTCTGTAGAACTTGGTTTAAAAAAGAGAAACTGTTCTAAATAAAATAAGATATCATAGCATGCTAATCTGGAGGCTACTCTTATGCAAATTTCAGCTAGATATTGCTGTTTGCCATGGTTTGCCAAACTCCAACCAAAACCTTTCCTGCCAACCCTAAAGAACTGTAGGGCTGTATCTGAGGGTCTACAAAGGTTCCATGCACTATGATCACTTTCCAGAAAACTACGACCTCCAGATGGATTCGTAGGTCAAGTAAGTCCTGAAGCCCAGAGTAGGTCGCTGCTCCAGAACATCAACGAGTAGTATCCCCTTATCCCATATTATCAACAGCTCTTTCCCAACATGAAAAATTTAGAATGGGCATAGCCCAAATACCCCTAAAGATTGGAGAAAAGACCAAAGGAGAAGGTGGAGTTATAACAAAGAAAATAAGATTTAACAAATGAATATGATTGCTGAATCATTACATTAATACTTCTTTTAGTCTCCAGTGTCTTGGAGCAGCTAGAAGGAAAAACCTAAAATTGTGGAACTGTAACCAATACCAAACTCTGAAATCTGTTCTATAACTAATTGTTGCACTGTGCTTTGAAAGTTATTGGTTTTTTTTGTATATATGTTATTTTTCACTATAAAAAAAGAAAAAATATGGGACCATGCAGCTATTGTAAACTATGCTTACAATGCAGAGTAAACAGATTACTGTAAACAGCAATCTCTTAATATTCTTTCATGAATAGTAACAAATGTACCACAACAATACTCGCATCAACGATGGGGGGATGAGGGATATAGGATGTTTTGGGTTTTCTATTTTTTTTTTTTTTTGGTGTAATGAAATGTTCTAAAAGTGATAGTGGTGATGAATACACAACTATGTGATGATACTATGGGCCATTAATTAATTAATTGTATACTTTGGAAGGACTTTATGGTGTGTAAATATATCTCAAGACAATTGCATTAAAAAAAAAAAAGCATGCTAGGGAAGGATGAAAAATTGCTTAACACTGAGGAGGGAAGTGGGAATGAGGAATTTTTACTTTGATCCCAAGTCCTGAGGATGGATTTACATTACTGTGGAAAAAATTAGGGAAGAAAGTGTTGGTGAGAGAATAAAAGAAATTGTACAAGGAATGAAGCCTGCAAGAGAAAGAAGTAAAACCTAGGAGGGTTCTAATGGACTTGGAAAAAAATGAAAAGGCAAGAAACTAAAGATCATGAGGTGAAAGTGAAGATAAACTGTAAATAGGAAATGAGGAGTTCAGAAGAATAGGAAGTGACAGAGATTCAGCAGATGAAGACACTGTCACACGTGTGGCTATGTAAGTAGATGGCTAAAGAGGATGGAGGCAAGTATGATGGGAGTAGAGGTACTATAAGGCAGAGGAACTGGTGAAATTGTTCAATAGACATTGCCTGGTTAATGACAACAGAGAGAAAAGACCATCAGTAAGAGTCAAAGCCCTTACTAACTAAGAGGGAGAGACAAATAAGTAGGAAATGATAACAAAAAAAAGAATAGAGGATGGCATAGGCAGATGCCAACAGTACAAAACAGATGGAATTTTTGCATGAGGATGGCAGTTTCCTCAATCATTGAATCATCAATCAGTCTCTTTCTCTCACTGTCTCTCTGTCTCTTTCTGTCTCTGTCTCTATATACATATATACGAACTCACACATATATACGTATATGTACATGTATATGTAGGGTTCCAAAAGTTTTAGTGCAGTAGTGTAGTATGTTTTTTTGTTTGTTTTTTGTTTTTTGCATGAGCAGGCAGCAGGAATCGAACCCCGGTCTCCGGCATGGCAGGCAAGAACTCTGCCACTGAGCCACGCTGGCCTGCCTGGTAGTGTAGTTTTAAGTTTGTTTTTTCTTGTTTTTTGTTTGTTTGTTTTTATTTTTTTAGGTGCATGGTTCAGAAATCCAACCCGGCCCTCCTGCACGGAAGGTGAGCATTCTACCACTGAACCACCTGTGCACCCAGTTTTAAGTTTTAGTAACCCCCAAAGCATAAATGCTACAACTTGTAAAATGAATCATTTGCTGGTTTAACTATTTGAATTTTATTTTCTCTTGCTTAGTTTTCTGGTTTTTAAACATCAATTTCGAGTTTTAACTTTTTGTTTCAGCCAGTGTTTGCCATCTTCAATTAGAAGGACTGAATAATTTTATTCAGCCAAGATTGAATAATGCCATCCAATCTACTAAAACTCACAACCACTGCCCAACAACAGGTGATTTAGGTTACTACTCTACAGAAATAATCATCTGACATAGGAAGGTTGAGCCCCTTTCCTTCTCAGCATGACCAAACTTCACACAGACACACATAGTCATACACATGTGCATACATTTGGAGACCAATTCAAAAGACTTTGACTTTGGAAGGCTTCCAAGTTTGTTCCTGGAGGTGCATGAAACAGCTAGCCAACTATTAATATGTAGCACTGTTCCAGGTTCAAGAAAATAAGGTCATACTCCTGAAAGAATTTTGTTAAATAGCTCAAGGAATAGGCTTAGATGACCCAGTTTTTAACTCTACTCTTTCCTTATCCTTTCCCTCTTAAAAAAAAATACTACATTAATAATAACATATTTTAATAAAACTACAGTCAATTTAATTTTATGGAGGCTATTTAATATATTTTGTCAGTGCATTATTATATATTATACTATGTATGAAACATTTTCTTATAAAAGTACAAATCTGAGGCTATGCTATTTTTATCATATCATTATTATGTACTGATTGCCATGTGAAAACTAAAATTTGTTCAGAGGTGGTATAATGTAGTGGTTAAAAGAAAGGACTCTGGAATCAGGTTGCATGAGTTCAAAATCTGTTCTACTTATTGGCTGAGTAGCTAACTTCTTTACATCTCAATTTCTTCTACAATGAAATGAGATGATAATGCTACTCACTTCATAGGGTTATAGGAAAGATTTAAAGAGATAACATGTGGAAGCCATAGCAAGTGCTTCAGGAAAGTGGCCTATTATTGCATCAGCTCAAACTTCTTTCCTATCATCCCTCTCCTCTTCATTTCCTCCTCCATTCATCTGCCTGCCTCAGCAATAATTTGGAAGGGGGAACTAAAGCTAATTTTCTTCTGGATCTCATTTTCTAACTTCAATATAAAAAAAACTAGTGCCCCTTTTCCCTAATCTCTTCCCCCAATATAAGAATTTGGGACCAAAATGTAATGCAATTAACTTCATTCGAATTCCAGTGAGATCTTAGCATACTTGAGTGCTGCATCTTGTGATCATAATAGACATAAAGTGTTAAATTCTAGCCCTTAAAACTATGAAAGAAATGTAGATTTATTCATGGAAAGCCAAATTTTCATATATTGGTGTTCCCTGGATACAGAAGAAATGGAAATTATTAAAAGGTTAAAATATTTTTGGAAACCATAATAATAATGACTGGCTTTAACTAATTAACCCTTCCATTGGATTGATGACAGGGTTAATTAGCTCAAATGATATATATAATTTATTTTGGAGGGAAAAAATCCAATGGAGATTAAAATCATTCTCTTGCCATCTAGTGTTTCCATTCCGACATTGCAATTTTCTAAAAAAGCTGGCTGGATGCATTGTTCTTCTATTTAATTTTAGTATATTTTGGTATGATGTTTAAAGCTGCCACCTGAAACTGTGATATGATTGCATCTTGTCCTTTTTTTTCAAAATTCCAATTACTTAAATTTCAGTCCTGATCTCCTTCTAAAAGGAAGATTGTTTTACTATACATTTGATGGATAAATGAGACACGATGCTATAAAGAACAGCTGGGTTTTAAAAGGAAGTCTGAAACACACACAGTTCTGTGGGTTACTTACATACCAACTAAAGTCCCTGAAAGTGAATCATTCATAGTTTGTATCAGAACAATAGGTGATATTCTTGGAAGATACAATCAACAAAATTTAGACAACTTAACATAAAGACAAAGTTTTGTTGTAGTGGTGAGTCTTCTGCTTTGGTTAAGTGGACTCAACCTCAGGGTGTCAGTGCCAGTATCAAGAAAAACTTTAAGTTATCTAATTCCAGGTCCATGTTTATTTCCACTGTAGGCTTGAAACATAATCTTAATTAAATAGCACAAAATAAAATAAAAATACTCTTATGTTCCCATGGTCCCAACTAAAAGTATAAGTGAACGTTGGACTACAGGCACATCCATTCTTAAAAAAAAAGCTCTGCTTTAGAGGGGCCAGCCTCTTCAGAACATCAACTAGTTCCATCCCCCTATCCCATTTTATCAATAACCCCCTTCCAACATGAAAAAATTAGAATGGGCATAGCCCAAATACCCCTAAAGAGTGGAAGACCAAAGGTAATGGTGGTAGGGTTTAACAAATAAGTATGATTGCTGAATCATTATATTGATATTTCTTTTTGTCTCCAGTACCTTAGAGCAGCTAGAAGTGAATATCTAAAATTATGGAATTGTAACCCATACCAAACTCTGAAATCTGCTCTGCAACTAGTTGTTACGATGTACTTTGAAATTTATTACTCTTTTGTATATATGCTATTTTTCATGCAAAAAAAGTTTATTGTGATGATAAATACACAACTATATGATGGGGAAAATTAATGTAATCATGTACTGCATTAAAGAACAAATAATTTTTAACCTTAATAAAAAGCTCTGCTTTGCCTCAGACATAGTGTTATAAATGAATTCACTAGAAAAGACTTCTTATTCTGTTTCAGTTAACTAATGCAACAAATAGTTAGTTGGGTCTTCTATATCAGTTAGTTACATAATAAACCATCCTTAAACACTGGCTTAAAACAATAATATTCTGCAGGTCACCAATATGGGCTGGACTGAGCTAGATGATTCTTCTGGTTTTCACTGGGCACATATATGCATCTCTGGTCATTTGCTGGATTGGTTAGAAGCTAACTGGTCTAGGTTAGTTTGAACAAGAAAACTTGTCACTGCTATACTTGCTCTGCATCCTCCAGCAGCCTAGCCCAGGCTTGTAAGCAGGGGAGCAAAGCAAGTTTCCAAGGTTTTTCAAGAATGAAACTTACATCCAAGGCCTCTTAAGGCCTAGGCTCAGATCAGCACACCATTACTTCTGCTATATTCCCTTAGCCAAAGTGAGCCACAAGACCCACAAAATAGCACTGAAAAGTGCATGGAGTAGCATAGAGAGGGGTAGCAAATTATGGCCATTTTGGCAAACTACCAATTTTCTACCTAAGATATGTAATTAGATCAATCATATTTGAATAGTCTGAATGTGCTCCCATGTGGTTCAAGACATTGATCTTTCATTATCAAAGCGACTTTAATTTTTACCAAAAACCTAGTAATATTTCCATGGAAACTTATGCAATTCAGTGCTACTTGCTACATATTTTCTACATGATACTAATCTGGTTTAATTCTGACCACACTATATATTAACCCCATGTTTGTGACTGAGAATTGATAATTAACCTCAATGCTACAGAATAACAACGCATTCCAGTGGAAAAAGTAGCCCACCAGAAATCAGATAAAATATAATTGCATTTTGGTTTCATTGATGACTCCTTAAGATTGCATGTGCAAGATTAAATTTAAGGTTCATAAGCTCCACCTAATGAAAATGAAAGACACCAGTGAACAAGGGAAAGGCAGGGGAGGAGGTGATCATAGAGAGGAGGAATGCAAATAATTTTCCTGAAACATCTTCACAGGGATATAGCATGAAAGACTAGAAAGAGAGCAGGCTTGAGAAATAGAAAACCTGTGCTCTGCTTCCAGCTCAACCACTTACATGTTGGGAGCCTTTGGAAAGAATTTAATATCTGTTAGCCTGGGTTTCCTCCTTTCTGTAAACTAAGGCAATGCACTAAGCGATCTCAAAAATACGTTTCAGCTCTTAAAAAGAATGCATGCTGGAGGATTTCTGGGAAGATGGCTGAATAGTATAGTTCAAGATTAGTCCTGCTCCATGGAAAAGTTAGAGAAGGAACAGTAGGGTGACTGAGGTGGGAATTCAGAAGTGAAGCTGACTTGGGAGAGCCTTCTGCACCACATGGGGCAGCCCTGGTTGCAGAGGCTGAGTAACTGAGAGACAGAAAGCTGGAGCCTGGCATGGAGGTGCAGAGCCCACAAGAGTGCACGGATGGGAGCAGGGACTAGCAAGTAAGCCAGGCCATGTTCCTTGGGCACACTCCCCTCACCAATGCACCCATGACTAGTGATTCATCCCACACCCCATGCACCTGAACCCTGACACCCACTCCCATTCCACGTACTCCAGGCACCCCCACCCCACCAGACCCCAATACACATACCTGCCCCACACCCCCACCACAGGTGCAGCCCAACCCACCTCTCCTGCACCCCTCCTGAGCACTACTTCCCCCTCCCTGTTCCCTGGGGCTGTTACTAGCACATAAAGGCCGCGGGCACTAACCTCCACACATAGGCTACCCCTGACCCCCATCCATAGTGTCGTACAGCCTCACCCCACCCCACCCCTGAGCTCTGCACATCAGTTTACAGCACTCCTAGCCCCACACATGTACACAGCCCCGCAGTCATGTCATGTAGCTCTGGGAATCTCAGTTTACAGCAGTCCTAGAATCATACATGTGCACGGCCCTCAGCCTCACTTCCCAGCCCTGAGAAACTGCTGCCTCCAATTCATTAAGTCATAATGCCAACCTGCTGCCACAGTTCTATGCATGCATGTGAACAAAAGGCCCCATGCCTTAGAACAGTGCACACCAGGATTACACCCCCAAGACTGGGTCACCTACACAGCTACATCCTCCCTGGCTGCTGGGTGCCTCTATTCACAAGCATCAGTGTAACATCCCTAACCTGCACCTATACGTGCCCTGAAACAAATCACTGCACTGAGTACCCCACCCTGTACCCTGCTCCCTGCTGTACAACCATCCTGCAAACACAAGGCTTTAGTCTAGTGAAAGAAATCAACTCCCAAAGTAAATCAATCAAGATATTTACATGCCACAAAGAGAGCAGGAAATCACTATGGACATCACAATGCAGACAGATATAGCCCTGCTTAATGACCAAATTAAAACACCAGAGGAGACACAGACATTGGAATAACTGATTAAAGATGTTCATACAACTCTACTTAATAAAATAAATGGGATAGCAAATGACATAAAGGAGATCAAGAAGACAGTAGAAGAGCATAAAGAAGAATTTGAAAGAATAAATAGAAAAATAGCAGGTATCACAAAGATTACAGACTCTGTTGACCAAATAAAAAACATACTAGAGACACACAACACCAGATTTGAAGAGACAGAAGGCAGAATAAGTTATATAGAGGACAGGATAACTGACTACAAAGACTCTAAATAGCAAATGGCAAAAAAAGATGGAAAAAATTGAATTGGGTCCCATGGAAATGATGCGCAAAACAAAGCACATAAATATAAGAATCAGCAAGGTGGCAAAATATATAATTAATGAGAAAAAATCAGTAACATTTTTATACATGAACAATGACCTAGATGAGGAGACAGTTAAGGAAAAAATTCCATTCAAAATAGCAGCTAAAAGAATCAAGTACTTAGGAATGAACTTAACCAGGGACATAAAGGACTTGTACACAGAAAACTACATAACATTGCTAAAAGAAGTCAAAGGATATCTAAATAGGTGGAAAGGCATTCCTTGCTCATGGATAGGAAGGCTAAATATAGCTAAGATGTCAATTCTTCCCAAATTGATCTACAGAATCAACAGAGTACCAATCAAAATTCCAACAACTAACTTGGAAGATTTGGAAAAGCTAATTACCAAATTCATCTGGAAGGGAAAGAGACCCTGAATAGTTAAAAGCATCCTAAAAAATAAGAAGTGGGAGGATTAACACTTCTTTACTTTAAAACCTATTATAAATCCACAATGGTCAAAACAGTATGGTACTGGCACAAAGATAGACGCATTGGCCAATGGAATTGATTTAAGGGTGCAGAAATAGACCACCATAACTATGGTCAACTGATTTTTGACAAGGCACCCAAATTCTTGTCACAAAATATGGGACAAAATAGTCTTTTCAATAATTGTGCATGGAAGAACTGGATATCGATAGCCAAGAGAATGAAAGAGGACCCCTATCTTACACCCTACAAAAGATTAACTCAAAGTGGATCAAACACCTAAATACAAGAACTAGCACCATAAAGCTTCTAGAAGAAAATGTAGGGAAACATCTTCAAGACCTAGTAATAGGAGGTAAATTCCTAAAGTTTACACCCAAAGCACAAGCAGCAAAAGGAAAAATAGATAAATGGGAATTCCTCAAAATCAAATGTTTCTGCACTTAAAAAGACTTTGTCAAAAGATGAAGAGGCAGCCAACTCAATGGGAGAAAATATTTGGAAATCACATACCAGACAAAGGTTTGATTTCCTGTACACACAAAGAAATCATACAACTCAACAACAAAAAAACAAACAACCCATTTATGAAATGGGCTAAAAATATGAATAGGCATTTTTCTGAAAAGTAAATACAGATGGCTCAAAAGCACATGAAGAGATGTTCACTTTCATTGGCTATTAGGGAAATGCAGATCAAGACTACAATGAGATACCACCTCACACCTATAAGAATGGCTGCTATTAAACAAACAGAAAACTAAAAATTTTGGAGAAGATGTGGAGAAACTGGGACACTTATGCATTGCTAGAGGGAATATATAATGGTGCAGCCACTATGGAAGACTGTTTGGCCTTAGGAAACTAAATATCAAGTTGCCCTATGACCCAGCAATAGCACTACTTGGTATATGCCAAGAAAAGCTGAGAGCAACAACACAAACAGACATTTGCACACCAATGTTCATAGCAGCATTATTCACAATCACCAAAAGATGGAAACAAACCAAATGGCCATCAACAACAAGTGGACCAACAAAATGTGGTATATACATATGATGGAATATTATGTATCAGTAAGACAAAATGGCATCCTGAAGCACATGAAAAGATGGATGAGCCTTGAGGACATAATGCTGAGTGAAATTAGCCAGACACAAAATGGTAGATACTGTATGATTACACTTTTATGACCAGCATAAGAGTATAATCAGAGGCTTATAATACAGAATATAGGGGACTTAGAGATACATAGAAGCTAGAAATGGGTGAACCATTAGCTAATGAGCCTGAACTCCAACATAAGGGAATAGATAGGAGGGAAGGTGGTTCTCTAGGGGGTCTATAAGTAATGTTACCATATTGAAGAACAAGATTGAAAGGCATTGTATAGACCTACATGTCCCACTGATTAACATAGAAAAATGAATTAGTTCTCACAAGAATTACTTCAAAGATACGATTCTTGTACAAAGAGTATTTAAGTCCAGGGTAGGGTACAGGGAGAAAACTACTACTGCATGCTATTAGCCATGTTCATCAGCACTTTGATGAAACTGTCAGCACTACCACAGCAACAGCAGAAGTATATAATGGGGGGTGGGACAAGAGTTAACAGAAAGGCTTAGATTTCCAATTCGGTGATGGTGTGTTTATTGGTTTTCTTTCTCTTGGGAACAATGGAATTATCTAAAATTGAGAATATTGATGGACTGTGGACTTTGGGCCCTGTACATGATGCCTGATGAATGCAAGTAGCTGAAGGATGCACTGACTAAGAAGTACATTGGTGAATGATGGTGTTTACTTATGAATGAAGGTTATGCTACTACAAAAAGGAACAAAGTTGTGAGGCATGCAACAATGTGAATGAACATGTGGGACATCTGATGAGACAAAATAAGCCAGAAACAAAAAAACAAGAATGGTATTTTAGGAAATGCTTACAAGAAAACAGGGGTCTAGATTGCAAGCTTTTAGAGCAGACACATTAAATCAGGAGTGGTGATTATTTCTGGATTATGAGAGGCTGTTTTATGTATATTACCTGATATTTAGAGATAAGAACAAAGCTGAACAGGTTGGGGTTAAAGTAATTCAGAACATATGGGTAAGGAAGACAGTGTCTATATTTTAGAATCAAATATACTCTTTGAGACCAATGGAAGAAAGATTTATTTGGTCTGGAACTGAAACTTGCTGTAGTGCATAATCTAATTCAACCTATCTGTATAGCTCATTTGAACAATTGAAACACAGGGAGCGCAGAATAAGAAAGAGGTCCTTTAATTCTGTATAGATTATTGTAATGCCTGGATATATCCTAGAGTATATTAAGCAGATAATCAAAACATATTGGCAAAGTCCTTGAGGGATGGGAAAAAGAATATGGAACTATTAAACCTTACCATCAGGGAATCCCCTGATACTGTGTCAAACTTTAAGGACATCCAAATCAATAGGTCAATCCCTTGATCATGTGGCTTACCCTTGTGAAGCTTATGTAGGTAGCAGAGAAGCTTGGATTAACTATAGGTATGCCTAAGAGTTACTTCTGGAGTACCTCTTTTGTTGCTCAGATGTGCCTTCACTCTCTCTAAGCCCAGCTCTGCAAGTGAAATCATTGCCCCACACACACACATGAGACACGACATCCAGGGGTGAAAGTCTCCCTGGTGATATGGGAGATGACTCCCAGCAATGAATCCAGATCTGGCACCACAGGATCAACAAATCCATCGTGACCAAAAGGGGGGAAATAAGTGTAATTAATAATGTATCAGTGGCAGGGAGAGTTCAAAGGAGTTGAGAGGTTACTCTGGAGGTTGCTCTTATGCAAGCTTCAGTTAGACCTTGCTACCTACCATGAACTGCCAGCCCCCAATCAGCATCATTCCACCCCATCCTAAAGAACACTGTGGTAGTTAGATTCAGTTGTCAACTTGGCCAGGTGAAGGCACCTAGTTCTATTGCTGTGGCCATGAGGCAATGGTATGTGAACCTCATCTGTTGCTGATTACATCTGCAGTCGGCTAGGAGGCATACCTGCTGCAATAAATGATGTTTGATTTAATTGGGTGGTGCTTAAATGAGAGAGCACAATGTAGCACAGCCCAAGCAGCTCAGCATACCCCATCTCAGCACTCACAGCTCAGCCCAGGCCTTTGGAGATGTAGAAAGAAATCACCCTGGGGAAAGTTGTTGGAACCCAGAGGCCTGGAGAGAAGACCAGCAGAGACCATCCTGTAAGAAAGAACCCAGTTGAAAGTTAGCTGCCATTCCTCTGAAGAACAAACAAAATAAACCCCTTTTATTAAAAGCCAGTCTATCTCTGGTGTGTTACATTCCAGCAGCTAGCAAACTAGAACAAACACCTAGGGTAATATATAAGATTCCACAAGGGTTCCATGCACTAGAGTAACTTTCTAGAAACCTACAACCTCCAAATAGGTCTCTGGTCCAGATAAGTCCTGAAACTTAGCCCAGCCCCTCCAGAACATCAGATAGTTCCTTATCCCTACCACATATTAGGAACAGACCCTTCCAATATGAAAAATTTAGAATTTCCATAGCCCAAACACCCCTAAAGAGAGGATGGAAAGATCAAAGTTGATGGTGGAGTTATACAGAGAAGATAGGTCTTAACAAATCAATACGAATGCTGAATCATTAACTTGATATCTCTTTTAGTCTCCAGTATTTTAGAACAGACAGAAGTAAAAAGTTAAATTTGTGAAATTGTAACCCATGTCAAACTGAAATATGTGGTGCTGTGTTTTTAAATTTATAGTTTTTTTGTATATATGTTATTTTTCACAAAAAAGAAGGGAAAAAGTCTATTGTGATGATAAAAAAAATATTTAAGCTCTCTGATCTCCTCTATTATGGAGCAGCTAGAAAGTAAAATATGAGAGGATCATATGGTAGACCATGACAAACTCTGGGGTCTGTCCTGTAACTACTTGTTGATAAGTGCTTTGAAACTTATTGCTTTTTATTTATTTGCTTTGTATATAGGTTACTATACAATAAAAAGTTAAAAGTCAAAAAAATAAAGAATGTATGCTGGCTGTGAAGGGTTCTAAGTTTACCATATAGTTACTATGAATAATTCCCATCTTTCTCACTCTGTTTTCCACCCATTCTGTGGGGGGAGGGGGAACCGTTGGTAGAATGGCTTCCATCTGGTTAGGCTAAGAGTACTTGCAATGTAATGGGAGAATTGTAGTGGGTGAAATTTGTTTGACAGTCAGATTACATGACAGATGAGCCTACCAACAGCACTTTGGATGTGTGGCTAGGGATACAAAGGCAGTGAGGAATGACAGAGACACAGAGGAAATAAAGGGTTTTTCCAGGAAACAGATGATCCAACAGAGAATAAAAAGAAGCTGTTTTGAGAAAAGGTAGATAAAGACTTCTGGATAAACTGCATGAATAACTAGCTACATGGACTGGAGATTAGAAAATATTGCAAAGGCAAACATCAGGGTAAGAGGATAGCTCAGCATTGCTGAGTGGGTCTATTTGCCTAGAAAGAGGAGATTATGAGAAATTTCTGGGAATGGAGCTCAATTCAACTCAAAGTCAATATGTTTATGGAGACCCTATTTATGCACAGCACTGTTCTCACAGTAGAAGAATTTTTTTAAAAAATGGAAAGCTTCCTTATCTTAACTTATAAAGGAAAGAAGGCTACAAAATAAATTGTTAATGAATTAGAACATGATAAATGCCATGGGGATAAATAAAGCAGGATAGGTGTCCCTGGATGGAAAATGGAAATTAAAATTTGTAAAAATATGGTCAGGAAAGGCTTCAAGAATAAGGTAGCACATGAGTAAAACTACAAGGTGGAAAAGGAATTAGACATGTGGACAACTGAGGAAAGTCATTCAAAGCAGAGCTTTGAATAAATAGAATATACTATATGTCCGAGTATATTCTGGGACCTGCAAAGGTCAATGTAGTTGGAATGGAGTAAACAGCAGAGAGAAAAGTAGAAATGATAAGGGATGAGAGGGACTGGAATTGGGGCATATTGGGAAGGCTTTATAGACCACTGTAAGGTCTTGGGCTTTAGAGCAGAGGAAAGACCTGACTTGATTGCCATGGGGCTTTGGGTTCAGTCTGGCCTGGTTGGTTTGTAAATTTATCATTTGTAAATACAGAGGACAACTGTAAGAAAGATACCAATTCTCCAGACTTGAATGGAGAATTGAATGACTCTTCATTAATCAATAAATATTTATTGAGTGAACAAACATATGCCCAACTAAACTCTAGAAATCCAACAGTGAGGCTAGCACAGATCTGCCATGGAAACTTAAGATTTATGGGGAGACAGAGAGCCTCTTTTGCTGCTCAGATGTTGTCTCTCTAAGCCAACTCTGCAAATAAACTCACTACCCTCCTCCTCCCTACAAGGGACATGACTTCCAGGAGTGTAGGTCTCTCTGGCAATGTGTAATCTCATTCTCAGGGATACACCTGGCCCTGGCATCATGAAATAGAGAATGCCTTCTTGACCAAAAGGGGGAAAAGAAATGAAACAAAATAAAGTTTCAGTGGCTAAGAAATTTAAAATAGAGTTGAGAGGTCATTCTGGACATTCCTCTTGTGCAAGTTTCAGCCAGACATTGCAAATTGCCACAGTATGCCAAGCCCCAACTAGAGAATACCCTGGGCTCTATCTAAGACACTATAAAAGTTTTTCTTAGTAAGTTTATTTTTTTCAGAAACTTAAGACCTCCGGATTGTACCTAGGCCAAATAAGCCATGAAACCCAGAGGTAAGTCTCTCCAAGAACACCAACCAGTTTCATTTCTCTACCCCAAAAGGTCAACACCCCTTTCCAGCCCACAGAAGTTGAAAAGGTCATTGCCCAAATATCCCTGAAGTTTGAGAGAATGATCAAATGAGAGGGAAGAGCTGTAATTGAGAAATTAGGATTAGCAAATGATTATGGCTACTGATTCATTATATAGATATTTCTTTTTAGTTTCTAGTGTATTAAAAATGCTACAAGGAAATATCTGAAATTGGTGAACTGTATTCCAACAGCCTTGATTTTTTTATAATGATTTTATAACTATATAGCTTTTATCTTGTGATTATGTGATTATAAAAGTCTTGTGACTGACACTCCCTTTATCCAGTGTATGGATAGATGAGTAATAAAATAAAGACAAAAAAAGGTTAAGTGAGGGGATAGAGGGGTATGGGATGTGTTTAGTGTTATTTTTAATTTTTATTTCTTTTTTGGAATAATGAGAATGTTCTAAAATTGATTGTGGTGACGAATGCACAACTATATGATGATACTGTAAGCCATTGATTGTGTACTTTGGATGGATTATATGATGTGTGAATATACTCAAGAAAATTGCATTTAAAAAATGTTTATGGGGTGCTGAAACCAGCTCAGCATGAGGGGCCAAGGAAGGCACCATGAATCTGAAAAATAAAGACACTTATACACTTAAAAGTCTTTTAAGATGAGGACAGGGGACTCATGTCTCAAAGGACAAAAACCTCACCCCTGAGTTCCTCATCATATTTATTGAGATGCCTCAAAACAGCAAGCATCTTTCAAGGTTGTTAATAAGTTGTTTTTCACCCAAATTGCCACATCAACATTATTCTCAGGCATGCCATACAAGGTTCAATTGTTTCCTTCTGTAAAACAATCATGTGCTCACCAGGACAGTGTTCTGCCTGGCAGGACCTGGTGTTCCAAGGTCTGCACCATTATTTGTATTATGGAAACATTTTGACCTTTGGCCATTTTTCCACAATGAGGAGAAAGAATTGAGCACAACTCAGGTGTGCAGAAATATACCTTTATTTGTGAAAAAAAAAAAAACTAACTTGCTCATTGGTCTCTGTTTTAGTTA
The DNA here is from genome assembly GCA_004026745.1 of Myrmecophaga tridactyla. Taxonomy (NCBI): domain Eukaryota; kingdom Metazoa; phylum Chordata; class Mammalia; order Pilosa; family Myrmecophagidae; genus Myrmecophaga; species Myrmecophaga tridactyla. Next base: position 19,589 of record PVIY010032245.1, read on the forward strand.
GTAAGCTGGCAGAATGATATACCAGAAATGGAATGGTTTTCAAAAAAGGAAATTTATTAAGTTGCAAGTTTACAATCCTAAACCATGAAAATATCCAAATTAAGGCAAAAACAAGAGATTACCTTTCCTCAAGAAAGGCTAATGAAGTTTGGGGTTTCTCTCTCAGCTGGGAGGGCACATGGTGAGGTCTGCTAACTTTCTCTTCCAGTTTCTTGTTTCATGAAGCTCCCCTGGGCATTGTTTTTCTTCATCTCCAAAGGTCTCTTGCTGTGTGGGCTCTGTCTGTTCTGAGTGCTCTTTCCAAATGGTTCCCTTTTAAAGGGCTCCAGTAAGCAACCCCACCTTGAATGGGTGGAGACAAATCTCCATGGAAATGATCTAATCAAAAGTTACCACCTACAATTGGGTGGGTCACATCTCCTTGGAAACAATAAAAAAAAGATCCCACCCAGTAATGTTGATTGAGAACTAAAGGACATGGCCTTTCTAGGGTACATAACAGTTTCAAACCAGCACAGCCTCCATTTACACTCAGTAGCTGGAAAAAGAAAAGTAATTACCCATTCACAGTAACTTATTCTCTTTGTATTTAAAACAAAAACAAAACCTCTTACAATTTAGCTCTGTTTCTCTGGTCTTCCCAGTTGTTAGGGTTTTTCCTCTCAGTGTAAGGGAAGCTGACATAATAAGATACCCATGTGACCTGCTGATGTGACCACCCATTCCATCGTGGTTATGAGCCTCTCTCCTTTCACCCTTTGTCAGTCCTGGCTGTTCTCTCAGCTTATCAGAATCAGTGATAGTGGGCTGTGGCTCTAACAACCACACTGGAAACGCTGCAGACAGCTCAGAGGCTGAATAATAGCTCTTCTAATCTGCAATTAAAAATGTCCTCCAATAAAACTACATTGAAGAAGATGGGAATGAAGCAGAATGGAAAGACAAAAAATTGAAGAGGCAGAACCTGAAGAATTTGTGGTGGAAAAAGTACCGGGATCAATACATAGTGAATGGAAAAGTGGAGATTTCCTGAACTGGAAAGAATTTACAGATTACAGACAATACTTGGGAGCCTGAAAAAAAATTTAGATTGCCCAGAGTTAATCGAAGCATTTCTTAATTCTCAAAAAAAAAAAAAAAGGTAAAGAAGAAAACCATATAAAAAGAAAATCTTTATCTGACAATGAATCTGATGACATCAAATCAGGGAGAAAAGAGATGCTGCTGACAAACTGAGAGGCTTTACTAGAGGTCTTGATCCTGAACCCATAACCGGTGCCACAGACAGCAGTGGAGAATTTGGGTTTCTCATGAAATGGAAAGATTCAGATGACACAGACTTGGTGCTGGCAAAAGAGGCAAACATGAAGTGTCCTCAAATTGTAATTACTTTTGATGGAGTGAGACTAACTTGGCATTCTTGTCCAGAAGATGAAGTTCAACAATTATTTGCATTGCTTTTTTTTGTGTGTGTATATACATATATAATTGTGTCTTGGGTTTTTTATATATTAGTATGAAGAATGACTATATTCTAATGGAAATCAAGTGTTTTTATGTTTATTTTGAAGTAATAATATTGGGAGAGTTTTTAGGGGTTTAAGGGGATATTGGTTTTGTTTTTTTCTTTATTTTTTTGCATCAGTATCACTGGTAACTTTGAACAAATAAAATATTTCTGTAAATTGTTTCATTTATCAGAAAAGAACATTTGCTACCATGTTATATTATTTCCTTTGCATTAGAGAAGAGCTTTTCTAATGTAGGAAAAAAATTCCATAGTAATTACTGAATCAGAACTTCTGTTTAACCCATATATGTCTAAGAATCACTCTGACCATTCTGTGTTTTTTAATTTGTTTGTGTGTTTGTGTGTATATAAACACATATTTAATTTTCATTATTATTATCTTTTATATTCATCAAAAACAAAAACCATTCAAAACAAAAATGGCATTTCACAGCCATAGATAAGTCTGTGGTGCTTCTGGAATGTCATTATTCTGAGCAAACCAAGGAATCACATTAAGTTACACTGAAAATTCTCCTGAAGTCATAAACTTTCAAATCAAATAGATGATTTTGTAATTAATTGCACAATTTAAATATGATACAAATAATTTAAATTACATAATTTAAAGCATCCAGATCAAAATCCATGTCTATATCTAGAGTCATATAAATGCAAAATATTTCCAAAACTCTGAGAGGAAAATCCACCACAACCAACAATTTCCCCACCCAGATGAGAAAACAAGGCAAATACTTTTGTGTTTTCATTAGCCAAACAAAGCTTAGTTAAATGGGTATTTAAAGGTTTCTCCTAGAGAGTCATTCATTTATGGAAAGTTGGAATCCCTGTGCTGTATTGACTACAAAGTTCATAATTCAGGGAAATCTAATCAGATGGTCAGAGATGTTGCCATTTCAGACTTGTTGGTGTAAATGGGTAAACAGACTTTTATAATCTAAACTATTGACCTGCATGTTCTTTATTTAACCCCAATGCATCCTTACATGTAGGTTCAATGTTTTCAGTATTTGGGTTACTTGTACAGCAGAAGCCAGGAAAAACAATAACTTCAGAGTAATCAGAATGTTATCCAACTGTATGTTGTTTACTTTATTGTTAATACTGGTAAACTGTGGCCAATAAATAGTTTTATATCCCTTTAAAAAATACATCAGTGGAACCCCCTAACCACTGATGACTTGGCTTTACCTTGGCCCTCATTGATAGTGCTGGTTCTCTGTGACTTAGTATGTCCCCCAACTGGCCCCCAACTTTGGATTATCCACCACAGGTGTATTAGCCCCCAACTTTCAGCCACATTCCACATAACCCTAGGGACATGTAAACCTTTGTGGATCTTCTTCATGCTACTCACAGGCTGAAAGGAACCAAACAGGGTAAATGCCTATAACCACTTCATGTTGGAGGGAAGCATATGTAGGACATTCTCCTCCCAGCCACTCTGAGAGAAATTCAAAAATCACCAGACTCTGGTTTAATATTCCCCAAACAAAGCTTTCTGACTTGGTTCTATTATCTCTATTTCCCCCAAACCCAGGTGCAAATCCTAAGAATGGGGCAAGGTGTAAGCCTTACACCTATCTAAGTTCTGCTACACTCCTATCTCTCCTCCTCCCAGGCTCCTAGTCCAGCTGGGAAAGGGCACTTATCTCCCTCTATGTGAAAAATACCCTGAGAAGACTGCATCCTCTTTACTCAATAACATAGTCTCAGGACCCCTTTACACACTTAAAATGTGAGGACCCCACAGAGCTTTTATAATGTGGGTTATATGTATTAATATTTAATGCATTAGAAATTAAAACTGAGATAACATTATGATATTTATTTATAAATTAATTTTAAAATAAAGTCATATGTTAACATATAACATTTTATGGACAGAAAAAATTTTCAAAATAAAAATATTTAATTAAAAGAGTGGCATGTTTTGTTTTGCAATCTCTTCAATATCTATCTTAAAAGAAAGCATTTAGATTACCATCTCTGCTTCTGCATTCAATGCATAAAAATATGTTGTTTTGGTTGAAGTATATGAAGAAAATCTGGGCATACAGGTATGTGTTTGGAAAAGAGAGGAAGAATATTTTCAGATGCTTATATATACTCTTCTTTGATACTGTGCCAAAACAATAAGTGGCAAACTGTTAAGGGTTAGTTGCAATATACAATCTGAAAAGCAATATTAATGAATTTTTAAAACTGGTATGTTAAAATCCACTAGTCTCTCTTAAACTTTGAATGGTTCTTTAACCATACATATGATTGTATCATGCATTGGTCATTTTGAAAATATTGATTCCCTGAGTAATACAGACCTTACAAATATTGTCACATTTCTCTACACAACAGCAAAAACACAGTTGTTAATATCTCATCAGCAAAGTCTTCAGGTATTAGGACTCTGTAAGCTCAAAAAAGCAATAAAGATTTTCTTGGGACCCACAGAGGAGTCCTCCTCCATGGTTCTGGGACTACTTGGGCCTCATCAACTACTTCTCTGGTTGTAAGTGAAAACCTAAAAGAAGAAAGTCATCAACTGAGCTGCTGACAATGCAACCACTGGCGGAGTGTAGTATGTAGAGTAAACTGTATGACCCTATGACAATTTTTGTAAAATGGAGAGAACAGAATGAATCAAGAGGCTTCTTTAACTCTTGAACAGACAAAAGAGGTGAAGACACAAGAGAGACAATGAAGACGGGTAATTGAAGGACCCAAGGAAAGTTGAGACTGTAAGATCTCATAAGCTGGAATGGTCAAGCTAGAACCATCCTTCAGTGCAGCAGGCTCAAGGGCCCATGGTATGTGTTGCAGAAGTGCCCATACTTCTATGTTATGATGAACACCTCAGTTATATACAGTTAAGTGAGGTAGCATACACAGATCCCAAGTTCTACATGACACCTATTAGTTTTGCAGAACACTGGACTTTGCTGGAAGGTTCCCTGCCATGTTAATGATTGATATACCTATTTCTTGTATTTGGATAGGAAGCACTTTAAACAAAAGCTCATTGGTCTCTATTAGGAGCAACGGAAAGGGAGTTCAACCATACTCCAATTGTAGATTTGATTAACAAATTGTGACTGCTGAATACCAGTAACAAGCAAAGATAAATCTACAACACAAATGAGAAATAAACCTCATCATCCCTGCCACCAGAAGAAAAAAGACAGGGCTGAGGAAAAAAATTAAAAGAAAATCAGAGGTTATTGGATTTGGCTGAGCTCAGAATACTGGAAAAGGGCTGTGCCCCAAGAAAAGCGGCACATAGAGCCAAGTACCAACTCCAGGTCTGATTGACAAACCCAGGAGGTTGGTGACCAACTCTGTGAATAGATTTTTTAAGCAGCCCACCAAAGAAAACAGCAGGCATTCTCTCTTTTCAGCTCTGTCCCAGGGAGGGGTGAGAGTAGGGCTGAATGAAAGGCAAAGTAACTAATCAGGTGAAGAAGGTGGTTCCCTAAAGGGCTTCCCCGAGGAATGTGGGGAGAGACCAGCTCACATAGTGGCTGTCACTCAGAGAACTTAGACCCAAGAACTGGAATATCAACAGTAGTTTCACACTACAAACAGCAGTGCCCAGCCTGTCTCAAACATGCAACACTCTCAACCTACAAAAAAGTTGAGTCCCAGCCTGTCTCAAATAGGATCACATCTGGAGGGGAAGGAGGTAACTTGATAGTCCTGCAACTTTTTTCCAGCCTTCAGGGAATGGGGGAATAAAGAACAGTTCCCCCACCAACCCAAAAGAAAAAGAGGTGAGGCAAAGCCCAGTACAGATGTGACTGTTATTAACAGAATTCAGACGCCAAGAGTTGGAAATCAGAAAAGTTTAAGCCACCTTCAGCCTCAGCCTCTGTCTCAAGCATAGCCTTGGCAGGGACAGGGTCTGCCAAAAATTAAAACACAGTACCACTTGATGCCTGTGGGGAACAGCAGGTTGACAAGTGCCATCTGCTGGGCAGGAAAAGCACAGAATTAAGAGACTTCAGAGAAAGACCACCTTGCTGAGTCTCATCCCCAGGAAACTTTGATACTGATTACACTCAGGTCATGAGTTCTTGACCTGCCTTGTTTGTAAAAACATTAATTAGGGTTTATCCTATCTGGGAGATCCCTCAGAATAAAAGTTTCCAGAGGTAACAAAAGGAGTCTTAAAAACATATAAAGGCAAAAAAAAAAAAAAAACATAAAAGGGAAGCTCAAAAAGAGTGTGTGGATTTTTCAATAGAAACCATGGAGGCAAGAAGGCAACAATATGATGTATTTAAGACACTGAATGAGAAAAACTGCTAACCCAAGATTCAATATCCAACAAAACTGTCTTTCAAAAATGAGGGACAGTTTAAAATATTTAAATATAAACAGACACTGAGAGAGTTTGTAAACAAGAAATCTGCTATATAAAAAATACTAAAGGGAATGCTACAGGCAGATAGAAAAGACAGGAAAAAGAGAACTGGAGAAGAGTGTAGAAATGAAGAGTATCAGTAACTAAAAGAGTAAAATGAAAGAAAACAAAATAAGTTATGACATGAAATCCAAAGGACAAAATGGCTGTACAGACTTTACCATGATAACATTAAATGCTAATTGATTAAACTCTCTAATCAAAAGACATAGACTGTTAGAATATATTTTTTAAACAGAATTCATCTATATGCTGTTTACAAGAGATTTTCTTTAGACCAAAAGGCAAAACTAGGTTGGAAGAGAAAGGTTGGAAAAATATATTTCATGCAAACAATAACAGAAAAGAGAGGTGGTAGTTATACTACCAAACAAATTAGACTTCAAATATAAAACAATTAAAAGAGAAAAAGAGGAATACTATGTATTAATAAAAGGGACAATTAGTCAAGAAGAAATAACAATCATAAATATGTATATACCTAGCCAGAGTACCCAAAAACACTTGAGGCAAACACTGACGACACTGAAGGGAGAAGTGGGCATTCTACAATAATAGTTTGAGACCTCAATACATAACTCTCATCAATGGACTGAACATCTAGACAGAGGATCAATAAGGAAGCAGAGGTCTTGAATAATATGAAAAATAAACCGGATTTAACAGACATTTACAGAACAATGCATCCCACAGCAGAAAGATATACATCTCTCCAAGTGCCCATGGGTCATTCTTCGGGATAGACCACATGTTTGGTCACAATCCTGTGTTAATAAATTTTAAAAGATTGAAATTCTGCAAAATACTTTCTTGGACCATAATGGAAAGAAGTTGTAAACGAATAACAGGTGAAGAGCTGGAAAATACACAAATATGTGGAGGTTAAACAACCAGTGGATCAAGGAACAAATTATAAGAGAAATCAATAAATATCTCAAGGCAAGTGAAAAGGAGAACACACCATATCCAAAACATGGGATACATTGAAGGCAGTGCTCAGAGAGAAATTTATTGCCCTAAATTCCTATATGAAAAAAAAAAGAGCAAAAAACTACTCAGCTGGAGAAGCTAGAGAAAGAACAGCAATCTAACCCAAAAGCAAACAGAAGGAAAGAAATAACAAAAATTAAAGCTGAAATGAAATAGAGAACATGAAAACAATAGAGAGACTCAACAAAACCGTAGTTCGTTCTTTGAGAAAATCAATAAAATTGATATATTTTTGTTCAATAAAATTGATGGACAAAAAAAAGAGAGAGAGAGAATGCAAATAAATAAAATCAGAAAATGGAAAGGGGACATAATTACTGACCCTGGAACAATAAAGGAGATAATGAGAGGATAGTATGAGCAACTATATACTAACAAACTGAACAACTTAGGTGAAATGGACAACTTCTCAGAAAAGCATGAACAATTAATACTGACTTAAGAAAAAAATAGAACACTTCAACAAATCAATCATAAATAAAGACATTGAATCAGTCATCAAAATCCTCCCAAAAAAAGAAAAGCCCAGGACTAGATGGCTTCACATGTGCATTCTACCATGCATTCTTTTCAAAAAAATTGAAGAGAATAGAAAGCCAACTCATTCTATGAAAATTAATACAAAGCCAGATAAAGATATTACAAGGGGAAAAAATTATAGACCAACCTTTTTAATGACTAGAGATGCAAAAATCCTCAACAATATACTTGCAATCAAATCCAGCAGCACATTAAAAGAATTATACACCATTACCAAGTGGGTTTTATTTCAGGTATGCAAAGGTGGTTCAACAAAAGAAAATCATTAATGTAAGACACCACATCAATAGATCAAAGGGGATAACCACATGATCATCTTGATTGATTAAGATAAGGTATTTGACAACATTCATCATCCTTTCTTGATAAAAACACTTCAAAGGATAGGAATAGAAGGAAACTTCCTCAACATAATAGAGGGCATATACAAAAAGCCCACAGCTAACAAAATACTCATTGGGAAAGACTGAAAGTTTTCTCTCTAAGAACTGGAGCAAGACAAGGATAACCACTTTCACCATTTGTTCTAGTTTGCTAGCTGCCAGAATATGATATATCAGAAATGGAACAGCTTTTTAAAAAGAGAAATGTATTAAGTTGCAAGTTTGCAGTTCTAAGGCTGTGAAAATGTCCCAATTAAAGCCAGTCTATAGAAATGTCCAAATTAAGGCACCAACAAGATGTCACCTTCACTCAGGAAAGGCTGATGAAGTTCAGGGTTTCTCTCTCAACTGGAAAGGCACATGAAAAATATGGTGGCATCTGTTGGCTTTCTTTCCAGATTTCCTGCTTCATGAAGTTCACTCAGGGATGTTTTGCTTCTTCATCTCCATATGTATCTGGCTGTGTTGGCTGTCATGATTCTCATGGCTATCTTGTCAGTCTAAAGCTTTCTCCAAAATGCTTCCTCATTTAAAGGATTACAGTAAACTAATCAAGGCCCATCTGCAATGGATGGAGTCACAGCTCCATCTAATCAAAAAGTTAATACCCACAATTGGGGGTATCACATCTCCATGGAGGTAATCTAATCAAAAGATTCCAACCTACATTATTGAATAGAATTTAAAAGAAATGGTTGCTCCCACAAGATTGGATCAGTATTAAAACGTGGGTTGTCTGAGGTACACAATACTTTCAAACCAACACATCATTGTTATTCAACATTGTGTTGAAAATTCTAGCTAGAGCAATTAGGCAAGAAAAAGAAATAAAGAGAATCTAGATTGGGAAGGAAGAAGTTGTTCTAGTTTGCTAGCTGCTGAAATGCAATATACCAGAAAGAGAATGGCTTTTCAAAAGAGGAATTTAATGAGTTGCTAGTTTACAGTTCTAAAGCCAAGAAAATGTCCCAATTAAAGCAAGTCTATGGAAATGTCCAACCTAAGGCATCCAGGGAAAGATACCTTGGTTCAAGAAGGCCAATGAAGTTCAGGATTTTTCTCTCAAGTGAGAAGGCACATGGTGATCACAGTCAGGGCTTCTCTCTCAACTGGAAGGGCACATGGCAAACACGGCATCATCTGCTAGCTTTCTCTCCTGGCTTCCGGTTTCATGAAGCTCCCCAGGAGGCATTTTCCTGCTTCATCTCCAAAGTCACTGGCTGGTGGACTCTCTGCTTCATGGTGCTGCAGCATTCTCAGCTCTCTCTGAATCTCCCATTCTCCAAAATGTTTCCTCTTTTATAGGACTTTAGTAAACCAATCAAGACCCACCCAAATGGGTGGAGACATGTCATCACCTAATCTAGTTTAACAACTACTTTTGACTAAATCATATCATCCAAGGAGATGATCTGATTACAGTTTCAAACATACAATATTGAATAGGGATTACTCTACCTTAATGAAATGGGATTTTGATTAAAACATGGCTTTTTTAGGGGGCATACATCCTTTCAAACCAGCACAGAAGTAAACTTTCATTGTTTTTGAATGACATAATCCTATACGTAGAAAAGCCAAAAAAGCTACAGTAAAGATATTAGAGCAAATATATGAGTTCAGCAAAGTGACAGGATACATATTAACAGGGAAAACATATTAGTGTTTCTAAACACCAGTAATGAACAATCTGAGGAAGAATTCCA
>PVIY010032246.1:0-29161 GCA_004026745.1 Myrmecophaga tridactyla
GTGTGCCTGTGGGCCACGGTGGCTCAGCAGGCAGAATTCTCACCTCTCATGCCAGAGACCCAGGTTCGATTCCCAGTGCCTATCCATGTAAAAAAAAAGAAAAAGTACTGGGGGGCTGGCCACGATGGCTCTGCAGGTAGAGTTCTCACCTGCCATGCCCAAGATCCGGGTGCCTGGCCATGCAAAAAAAAATAAAAGAAAGAAAAAAGTACTGGGGAGCCACGGGACATGTGTGAGCAAGGGAGTGATGAAAAAAGGCATGCACTTTAGGAAGACTATCTGCCATCAGGGTCGAAAAGAAATTGGAGGGAACAGAGTCTAGTGTGGCAAAGATCCCTTTGGCACTAACTGCAGAAATCCAGTTGTGAATGGATAAGGATCTGGATCAGAAGAGGGGGAGAAGAACAGAAAGGTCAAGTTCACCAATTTTGTTCAATCCACCTGAGTCTCCATAGGATGGATGGGAGGCACATGACTACCTCGGAGAAAGAGAGGTAGGAACTGAGCCTGCTCATTTCCTTCCAGATCATTTCATTGGTGATTCCCTCCCATTCACAAAACAAGAATTAAGCATCCCTTTTTCTTTCTACATAAAAAAAGTAATATGTACCAATACTAGTTTTTATTGCTCCTGCCCTTCTAAAGTGCTTCAAACAGAGAAGAATTCCATGTTTTATGAGAAGTAAGTCAATGGTCATTTTTATTCTATTTTTTGGTTCCCAACCTTGAGACAGGCTCTGTTATCCCCATTTTATCGATGGAGAAACTGAGGACTTGAGAAGCAGAGGGACTTACGAGTTCTGTCTTCTCACTATACAATGTGCCTTAATTTACTCAAGGTGCTGGAGATACACAATGATGAACAAAAACAGAGAGTGATTCCTGTCTTAATGGAGCCTGGAGGCAAACAATATGGGACTCTCACCCACTAATCCTGGTTCTACCACTTACTCAAAGAGGGGGTCTTCAGCAAAGCAATGACTTTCCTGAAACTGTAAAAAATCCTCATCCTAAAATGGGGATAATAATAGCATCGACACTTCATTGAATTTTTTTGGAATGAGACATGATAAAGCAAACAAATGGCTTAGCCGAGTACATGCCACCCAGATGCTCAATAAATGCTGCTGCTGCTGCTGCTGACAATGATGAAGATAGCTGCTAACTCTGGGAATGCTTCTGCCATGACCTCACTTTCAAGCTCCAAGTCCCCATTTGCAAGGCCGCTTCTGACTCAAACCAGTGTTCCTTCTATTATTCCAGAGAGAGAAGGAAAAGAGTGACTCACATCCTGGCAATGGTGGAGCTTCTGGCTGGCCTGCAGCAGCTGGGAAAGGAGGCCTGGAGGTGAAGGTGAATACAAGCCCCTTGGGGCCCAGTTGCTGGGTGATTGCCTTTCCTGAGTTTCATAGGCATCCATTAGCACCAGTCAGGGAGCCCCAGTGAAAGCAAAGCCCAGGGCTCCAGTGAACAAAGCCAGTAAGTCTGCCCATGCAGGCTCAAGTGATGATCCCTGGGCTCAACACAGGTGAGGGATGGGCAGATGCACCTAGCAAAGGCCACACTTCAATTTGCTCCTATAGATGGTTGTAACTTGGACTTGGAAAACAAGTTGGCCCTAGCATCAAGGATTGCTCCGAGGCAGTAATACTACAGATCCAACAACTGAACACTGGGACTTGAAGCCATTCTCCTAATTCTCCATGTGGCAGGGACTCATCCCTTCCAGGTGCTTAAATCTAGCTTTAGAACAATGAGGGAGCTAGACACCAATCCCAAAATGGGCCAAGTTTACAAACATGGCATTTCACAGAAGAGAACCACAAATGGTCCATAATCATATGGGGAAAAGGTTCAGCATCACTAATAATCAAAGAAACGCACATTAAAACAATAGGATTACAAGATTTATTGATGAACAGACTGATAAACGTTTAAAACAAAGAAAATACCAAGTTATCTGGGTATGGGGAAACAGGCATTCCCATACAATGCTGATGAGTGTGTAAATTAGCAGAATCTTTCCAGAAGGCAATCCAGAAATGTGTTTACCAAACGCCTGTACGGTTCCTTTGATGGAGCAATTTCACTTCTAGGAATTTAAATGAAGGAAATAAGACATATGCACAAGATATTCATTTCAGCATTGCTTACAATAGCAAAAAAAAAGAAAAAACTGGAAACAAATGATTAACAGTAAAAGACTGAAAAAATACATTTTGGTTCAAGCCTCAATGAAATACTAAGTAACCATTAAGATATTAAAGGATAATATTTATTGATATGGAAAGATGTTCATAACATATTGTTTGGAGGAGAAAAAAGCAAGTTACAAAACAATGAGATTTCAAGTTACAAATTAGTATACACAGAATGATTTCATTTTTGAAAGAAAGAAGCTGTAATCTGTATGAATCAATGGAAAAGAAAAAAGCCTGGAAATACATATGAAAATTAACAGTGGTAACTCTGAGGTAATATAACATTTTTAATTTTCTTCTTTACACTTGCCAGTATTTTCTAACATTTCTATAATTAAACTTTTTTAAATAAGAGGTTGGACAGATGATTTATATAAAGTTCCTGCCGACTCTGACATTTTGGGCATCTATGATTGATGCCCCAAATGACTTCAAATAACCCATATTTGGTGTGGGCTGATGGCGCTGCCTTTGGAGCTAAAGTCTTTGCCCACAGCTGTGGCCCTCTGCATTCCTCTCTCCCCACACTCACTGCCCAGCTGTCTCCCCTGCCAGCCTGGGAACTGGCTGTAACCCCTATCTGTAATCCATGTGCCCAGTCAAGAGCTGAGCGAAGGAACAAGGCTCAGCATGGTGACAGGTGCCATGTGGGCACAAAGAAATAAAGCACAACTAGCTCTAGAATTTCACTGGGGCACAAGACTCACATACAAAGGTCTTGATTATAACACAGACTGAGAACCAGAGGAAAGAGAAAGCAGGACAACTGGGTTGGAAGGCCTACTAGAGGAGAAGGCCAAGCAGGATGGGTAGGTGAGGGCACTCCAGGCAAGAGGCACAGCCTGAGCAAAAGTGAAGCAAACCCAAAGTCCTTTGGGATTCATGCTCCAAACCTTTCCAAGAAACTTTCATAATCTTGTTCTGGTGAATTTCTGTACTTTGGCCTGAATGGATAAAATGAAGTTTCCTCAATAGAAAGCTACCTTCTGACCCCAGATTAGCCAACAGTGGCAACAAAAACGCCTTTTGGACAAAATCACTTTCCCCCCATCCCTCTCAAAGGGGCTAGCCAGAAAGACTGGAGGTGGAGGGGAGGGAGGGTCAGGGAGAGGCCACAAGAGGAAAGGAGCTTGCACAAACAGCCAGACATCTCACATGCAAACAATGCTCACCCCACCACCATGCCACTGGATTCTCCTGCTGGCACCACCAGCCCCATTTGACAGATGAAGGAAATGAGGCACAGAGAGTTAAAATGGCTTGCCCTGGGGTCACCCAGCCAGAGAGTGGGGAAGGCGACTCCACTCAGGCCTTCTGACTCCAAGTCCAGTGCTATTTCAAGGTAACACACAGGACCTGGAGTCAGGAGCCCTGGGTGGCTCTGTCACCCGCTGGCTGCATGGTCCTGTACAAGTCGTTCACCCCTGGCTGCCTCTTTCCCCAACTGTAAAATGAGGAGGCACGCGATGGCCCGCCCAGGTCTCCTTCCGGCTGGATTCTACGAGCCTTCTAAGGGCGGCTGCTAAGCACGCCCTATCAATTACATTTCCCAAGTTGGGCCGGGAAAGATCATCAGAAGAGTCTCCGTCCGTCACGTGGTTAAATAAAAAAAGCAAACGTCTCAGATTAACTTTCACTGCACTGCTTCTGCCGACACCTGATTACCCAATTTTCTCGTTTTCTTGGGTGGAATGTCCCTGCCGTGTAGGCCTGCTGGATGGCTAAGGGCAAATAATTAATTACTGGTGAGGCAAAGAGCACAGAAGGAGTTAAAACCCGAGGTCAGGTCCAGCGTAGACAAGACAAGCTGAGGGTCCCCAAATGAGTCTCCGGGCTATTTCTGGCTTCCCTCACCCGCCTCTTAGCCCAGAGGTATGGAAACACCCCCAGACAAGTGCGAGAGCTGGGGACGATTCTTTTCCAGGGTCAACTCTGCCCTGCTCGCACCCGGTCCCCCTAGCCCGAGGCTGTCGACTCCGGGTTGCTGGAGCTGAGACCCGCCTTCCGCGCAGACACCGGCGCGGGGCGTGTGACGGCGCCTGGTGACGGCGGCGGGAGCTCCACCGCAGTTTCGTCAGAGGTAAAGGTACGAGCCCGGCGCGCGCTGCGTTGCGCGCGCACACACACACACACACACACACACACACACACACACACACATACACACACACATACACCCGCGCGCACAGACCGCTCATCACACACGTCCCCCGGCCTCGCGAAGCCCAGTCGCACTCCGCCAGCCCTTTCGGCCCTTGCCCAGAACCCACCCGAGCGGCACCCGCCACCGACCACGCGGCCCCGCGGCTCCCCGACGCAGCGGCGTCTGAGCGGGCGAGGGCTGGCCTTCCCCGGCGCGTGGCGGGCTTCCTCTCCGTGACAGTCCGCCGTGCCGCGCCGTCCCAGTCGCCGGCTCGGAGTCGCCACCCGGAGTCCGCCGGATCTGAACGTCTCGGCTGCTACGTCCCCTCCGAGTCGTGCCTCACCACAAGGAGTCAGCTTGCAAGCCTCTCCCCGCCCACCCGGTCCCATGACAGCTGCTGCCGCCCAAAGACAGGCAGATTATAACAAGAAGCAAAGTTTCCCTCTCTCCCCTCCCACCTCCCGCCCCCACCCCCTCCCCCAGCCTTCCTCCTCCCTTCCCGTGTTATGCAAAACGGGCCGGCACGGGCCCTTCCACTCCAGGTACCAAACAGGCGTCGGCGAGCCGCGCCCGGTTCCGCCCGGTGGCCGCTCTCCCAGCTAGGCGTGCGCCTGCATCCGGGGTCTCCTCAGCCTGGCCACATCCCCAGGCTCCCGGGGACCCGCAGCAGGGCGCCCGGAGAAAAAGCCCTAACTCTGGGGCTAAACTTTACACTTGCAACAGGCATGGGTGGGGGAAATGAGGGAAGGGGCAGGGGGCGCGCAAGCCTTAGGCAAGCATTTTCGGCGGCTATTTGTCCCAGCAGCACCCTCCTGTCTTCAAGCCATCAGCTTCCCCGGCCCCCACTCCTCGGGCACACCAGAGCACCCTCTCCTGTCACGCGCGTGTCGCCAGTGGGGCTCCCAGGCGCAGCCAGACCCCAGGATGCCGCCTCGCCTTCCCTTTCCCCTGCAGCGCCGAATGCGCACCGGGGTGGCGAGCAGCGGGGGAACCCAGAGGCCCCCAGACAGTCTTCCCGCCCCCATCCTGCCGTACTTTTCCCCTGGGGGGCTCCACTGGGTAGCGAAACCAGGAAGGCGCTATCCCCGCCCGCATGTCCACGTGCCCCGCAGACCCAGATTCCCATAGCCGGTAACCGGCAGGAAACTCCGCGCAGTGGGCGCCGCGGGGGAAACGCGGGAGGCCGGCAGCAGCACTAGGAGGTTCCGGAGGCTGGAGGAAAACGGGGCTCCGGGGAGCGGCGGAGGCGCTGGCGCCGGGGCCACAAGTCCACGTGAAAGTACGGCAGCAAATGCCGGGCGACTAGGGCGCGCCTCCAGCGCCCAGCGCCGGCGGGAGGGTGCCCCACACCTTGGCGCGGCTCCACTCCTCCAAAGAAACACCGTACCCCCTCAGCTCTGCCCGCAGGGTCGGACTCCAAGTGGCCAAAGCTAGACCTTCCTCAGCGGCCGTGGCGCCTCCAGAGCTCAGGCACGCGTGGGGTGCCCCCCCCCCCATTTCCCTACCCTAGGAACGGAGCGCATAGCAGGGCGCGTAGAAGAGGGTCTCTGCAGCCTGGAACCCCCGATCCCCCCAGAGCGCCCACTACTGCCTCCTGGCCTCCTCGGCTGCGGCGGCTGCGGCGGCAGCCCGGGGCAGTTCAGCACACCCTCGTCCGTCTCCCCGGCCCCGGCCGGTCGTACCTGCGTGTCAGCTAGATAGTTGAGGAAGAAGGAGGAGAGCTCTTCGTCCAGCAGCGCGCCGCAGTCGTTCCCCGCCATCTTCCAGCCGCGGCTGCAGCGTGCGGCGGAGTCAGAGCCGAGCCGGCCGGGGGGGAGGCGGGGGAGCGAGCGAGAGAGGGAAGAGGGAGGAGAAAGCGAGGCCGGCGGGAGGCGGAGGGCGGAGCTCAGGCCCCCGGCTGCCGCAGGGCCGCGGGCTGCGGGGGCGGGGCCGCGTGGCGCCCTCATGAGCAGGGGGTCGCGCCCCCGCTCTCCCGCACAGCCTCCGCCTCGGCGGCTTGCTTCCGCAGCCCCTAGCCCAGAGGAAAGCTTCGGCAGCTCGGTGGCAATCTCCTAGCTAGCAGCCGATGCCTGCGCAACAATGCGGGCAGTCCCCGGCTCCTACCAGAGCGAATCACGTTGCCTTAGCGCTGGGCGGGCCCTTTGAGATAACCTGCTTCTGCACAGCTGGGGAAACTGAGGCTGGGGGAGGGGGAAGAGAAAGCCCGGGGCTGAGGGCCCTGAAGGCTTGAGTTTCTCTCTCCTGGCTATAAGGCCAGGGAGGGAGGGAGAGATAACCATAAATCAAGGTGGGAAAAATCAGGGAAAGATCCTTGGTGGCATTTTTTGTCTGTAACATGAAAGATGCATCAATCCATATTCTGTTAAACCTGATCATATGTCTCTCTCATGTCGCCCCTTCCCCCTCAAAAAAAACTTCAATGACTTCTTTTTCCATTGCCCATAATACCTTAAAATGGCCCTCCCGCTGCAGTCCTTTCCAGCGACTCCCTGTACCTTCTCACAACAGGCTTCTGCGCACAGAGAGCTGTCCCCCTTCCGTCTGGATTCACGGGCTCCCTTGGCACCTCAGATCTTTCTTTTAAAATGCTGGTCGCATTGGCAATTGTGCGTTTGTTTATATGGTGATTGGATCCGTGTTCCCTGGCCATACTAGATTGTAAGAACCATGAAAGCAGGGCCTGAGTCTGCTTTTGCACTTGTTATGGTTCCACTGCCTGGTGCATAGTAGGCAATTAGGAATAATCTGTTAACTGAAAAATAAGGATTCCCATCCCCACCCTGTGCACAAACATTGTACGGATAAGGAAACTAAATACGGAGTCAAGGAGACTGCCAAGTGAGTGCCTGAATCACAAGAACTCAGGTCTCCCAAATCCAGCCTTGAACTCTCGTCAACGTGCCCAGCAATTTGGCAGGCAAGAGATGAGGGCACCCCGGATAAGGCTGGAAGGCAAGAATGTTTGGGTCTATTTTATTGAATGGCTAGAAGATTATGGGAAGATAACATAGTAAGAAGCTCCAGGAATCAGTTCCTCCACCAAAACAACTATTCAACTGGCAGAAACTGTCTGAATCAACTACTTTGAAACGCCAGAGTCTGGGGAAGCATTGTGCCTCCTCCAACAATAAGCTGGAGAGGATGCTGGTATTTTGCTGTATATGCCAGTGAGTTTAACCCCCCTTGCCTCAGCTACCATCCCCCTACCCCAGCCTCCTGGCATGCAGCAGTGGGAACTGATGCTTGGGCTAGTGGTACAGCTTGTTGGTTCCAGGGTGGAACATAGTCTTCCAGATTCCTTGGGTGTGTCATCTGATCTTTGATCAGCTACTTCAGATCTCTGGGATGTTACTCTGAGAGTGGCTATTGTTCCATCCTTCCTCAGGCAAAAGCAGCAGAGAAATCCTTAAAACAGTTATGTTCCTCAAAACTGCCAAACAGTTAATTGGCTGCATTAACCAGGTAGGTGCTGAATTAAGAAAACCAAAAACATAGAAGCTCCTAGTGCCCTTGGTGGCCTTCCCCAACCCCTCCATAAGGCATTGTGTTTTCAATGTGGGTCCCTGTCTCTGTTCCAGAGGGAGCAGAGTGGCCCCTGTGTACATACTGGGGTGCATAAATGTCAGTCTATCAGGTGGAACCCTGAGAGACTGAACTGGGGAATATATATCAGCTCACCATCCCAGATAGAGAAAGCCACATGCAGAAAGCTAAGAAAGTGTGAAAAACAGGTAAGTTGACATGGCCTGGGGCAAAGGACTACCTGTATCAAGTCACTCAAGAAAGCACCCAGGAAGGGGAGGAGGCCAGTTTCAAAAGGAGTAAAGGGACATTCACTTGAACTCCTGGAAACTATAGACAGGGAATTCCTAAGTCCTCTCACAAGTATAAGCCCAGGAAAAGAAGCAGGCTCCCTGGCTCCAGCTCCGCTCAGGCTCAGATAAGACAGCAAGGACGTGCAATTCCCATTTGCCTCAGGCTGATCTTCTTAATAGGAGCAAGAAATTCTGAAGAAAACTACCAGCCTAACCAGAAACAGTTTGAAAAGGCCTTGAAAGGTGCTTTAAAATAACTCGATTTGTTTGTTTGATTAGGTCCTTGCATTCAAGAAAATCTCTATCATTTCACTAGCTGGATACAAACTTAAGGAACAGACTGCTCAGGGACTAAATCCTAGTTAACGTTTTAAATATTAAAATGTACAGTGTGGGGTGGTGCAATGGTCGCTCAGTGGCAAGAATTCTCGCCAGTCAAGCTGGAGACCCTGGTTGGATTCCCAGAGGCTGCCATGCCAAAAAAAAAAAAAAACTTGAAAAAAAAGTGTACAATGTAACAAAAGATTACAAGACAGAAAATACTGACCATCCAAAGGAACAAGATAAAAATCTAGAGACCATCAATCACAAAGACAGGACTTTGCACTGACCAGACAGAGATGTAAAAATAATTACCTTAAATATGCTCAAGAAGAGAAAGGAAAGCATAGAGAAAGAACTAAAGGATATGAGGAAAATCATGAATGAACAATTTGGGACTCTCCCCAGAGAAAAAAATGGAATTGAAGAACACAGTAACTGAAATGAAAAATTCCCTAGAGGGTTTTAACTGCAGATTGGGGGTGGCAGAATAAAGAATCAGTGATTTTGAATTCAAGACACTGAAATGATTCAGGCTGATGAGCAGAAAGAAAAAAGGATAAAAATGAACAGAGCCTAAGAGAACTGTGGGACACCATCAAGCATACTAATACACACATTATGGGAGTTCCAGATGGACAAGAAAGAAAACTATGGTCAACCAATAATTTTATATCCCAAAAGACTTTTTTTCAAAAGTGAGGGAGAGATTAAGACATTCCCAGATAAACAAAAGCTGAAGAAGTTCATTTCCACTAGATCTGCCCTACAAGCAATGCTAAAGGGAGATGTTCAGACTGAAAGAGAAGTACAGTAGACAGAAAGAATAAAGGCCTGGTAAAGTAACCATATGGATAATTATGAATGCCAATAATATTGTGTTGTGTTGTGCATTATGTAACTCCACTTTTTTCCCATATTAAAATGCAAGTGCTTAAAAAGTATTGATAAATCAATGCTTTTGGACATATGATCTAGAAAAACATAATTTATAACAAGTAAAAAACCAGAGGGGTAGATGAATAGTGTAGATGTATACTATTGAAGATAAATTGGTATCAAATCAAATATGATTATTATATAACTGGAGGTTGTTTTTGTTTCCATTGCTGCAAAAGCAAATACCATGCAAAGGGAGGAGGAAACACTGGGAATTTATTGGTTCACAGTTTTGAGGCCAGAAAATGTCCATGTAAAAGTATAGACACTAAATACTGTGGTGTTCTGGGGACTGACTGCTGGTGATCTTTGATCCTGAGCGACATGCCAATGCACATGTTGGTCTCTGCTGTCCTTTTATTTCTCCCCAGGTTCCATTGAATTTCAGCTTCTTACTTCCCATGGCTTTATCTGTCTGAATCTCATTCTGTTTATAAAAGACTCCAGTAATGTGATTAAGACCTATCCTGACTGAGGTAGGCCACATGTTTACAGAAGTAACCTCATCAAAATGTCCTACCTACAATGGACTCACACACATGGGAATGGATTAAGTTTAAGAACATATTTTCTGGAGTACCTACAGCTCCATACCTATTAAAATGTAACAAATGTTAAATTTTAGCCCCATGGTAACGACAAAGAAAACACATGAAAAATATATTCAAAAAGAAGTGAGAAAGAACTCAAAATGGTACAATACAAAAATATATATATAGAGAAGTAGGTATTAATAGAAGAATTGAGGATCAGAAAAGATTTAAGACTTATAAAGGCAAAATAGCAATGTGACTAAAAAAAAAAGTACTGCATTATCAGGAGTTACTTTAAATATAAATGAGCTAAACTCTCCAATCAAAAAGGAGAGATTGATAGATTGGATTTAAAAAAAAAAAGTATGACCCAACTATATAGTGTGTACAAAGAGACTCACCCTAAATCCAAAGACATAAGTAGGTTGAAAGTGAAAAAAATGAGAAATAATATGTCATGCAGGTAGTAACCAAAGGAGAGCTGGATAACAACACTAAGATCAGATAAAATACACTTTAAGTCAAAAACTGTTACAACTGGCAAAGGTGGGTCATTATATACTGATAAAGGGGTCAATTTAACAAGAAGTCATAAAAATTATAAATATGAATGCACTTAACAGCCGAGCCCAAATATATGGAGCAAATATTGACAGATTTGATAGGAGAAATGGACAGTTCTACATTAGTGCTAGGAGATTTCAATAATGGATAGAACATCTAGACAGAAGATCAGTAAAAACAAAAAAACAGAAGAATTGAATGATACTCTAAATCAGCTAGACCAAGCAGACATATATGGAACACTTTACCCAATAGCAGCAGAATACACATTCTTCTCTAATGCACATGGATCATTCTCCAGGATGGGCTATACGTTGTCACAAAACAAGTCTCAATCAATTCAAAATATTAAAATCATACCATATATCTCTAAATGTATCTCTAATCATACCATGATCTCTAATCACAATGGAAAGAAACTAGAAATCAATAACAGAGAGAGAAATGGAAAATTCACAAATAAGTGAAAATTAAGCAACATACTCTTAAACAACCATTGGATCAAAGGAAAAATCACAAGGGAAATTAGGAAATATCTTTAGGCAAATGAAAATGAAAACACATTGTACCAAAACCCATGGGATGCAGCAAAGCACTGCTGAGACAGAAATTTACAATTCTAAATGCTTACTTTAAAAAGAAGAAATATCTCAAATCAGAGACTTTGCCTCAAAACTAGAGGATGCAGAAAAAGAAGAACAAACAATCCAAAACAAGGAGAAGGAAGGAAATAATAAGGATTAGAGCGGAGCTAAAATGAAATAGAGATTTAAAAAAAAAAATAGAGTATCATCAAAATCAAAAGTTGGTTCTTTGAAAAGATCAATATAATCAACAAACTTTAGCTAAACTAACAAAGAAAAAAAGGACAAAAATGACTAAAATCAGTAAGGAATGGAAGAACATTACTGCCAATGCCAAAGAACTGAAAAAGACTATAAAAGGATAATATGAACTATTGTATGCCATCAATTGGAAAACCTAAATGAAATGGGCAAATTCCTAGAAACACACAAACTATCTACACTGATTGAAGAAGAAACAAAAGATCTCAACAAATCAATAACTGATTTGAATCAGTCATCAAAAACCTCATGACAAAAATGTACAGAACCAAATGGATTCACAGGTGAACTTTACCAAATCTTCCAAGTAGAATTAACACTATCCTGCTCAAACTCCTTGAAAGCAATCGAATAGGAGGGACCACTTCCTAATTCATTCTATAAGGGCAGTATCACCCTCATGTGAAAGCCAGATAAAGATAAACAAGAGAAAAAAAAAACACTTCAGACCAATATCCCTTATAATATAAATGTTAAAATCCTCTGCAAAATACTAGCAAACCAAATCCAATAATATATCTAAAGAATTATACATCATGATCAAGAGACATTTATCCCATTTATACAAGGGTGGTTCAACATAAGAAAACCAATATTTTTTAATACACTACATTAACAAAGTAAAGGGGGGGGGAACACATGATGATCCCAATTGAATGCAGAAAAGGCAGTTGACAAAATCCAGCTCTCTTTATTGATAAAAACACTTAAGAAACTAGCAATAGAAAGAAACTTCTTCAACATGATAAAGGGCATATGTGCTGGTTTGAAACTGTTATATATCCCAGAAAAACCATGTTCTTTGACTCTTAATCCAATTGTGCAGGGGTAGCATGTTCTTTTAATCCTGAACCAATATTGTAGAATGAGACCTCTTGATTAGATTGTTGTCATGAACATATGATACACCCAATTGTGGGTGTGACCTTTTGATTAGATGGTGTTTTGGTTTGCTAAAGCTGCCAGAAATGGAACGGCTTTTTAAAAGGGATTTTATTATGTTACAAGTTTATAGTTCTAAGAACAGAAAAACGTTCAAATAAGGTATCCAGAGAAAGGTACCTTGACTCAAGAAAGGCTGATGCCAAAGGGAACACCTCTCTCATCTGGGAAGGCACATGGCAACATCTGCTAATTTCAGGCTTCTTCAGGCTTCTAATTTCAAAGAACTTCCCCAGGGTTGTTTTCCTTCTGCATCTCCAAAGCTCTCATGTCTGTGTCAGTGCTGAAGCTTTTTTCAAAATGGTTCCCTTTTAAAGGACTCGAGTAAGCAACCCCACCTTGAATGGGTGAAAACATATCTCCATGGAGACAACTTAATCACAAAGATCCCACTCAGCAATATTGAATCAGGATTAAAGAACATGGCTTTTCTGGGATACACAACAGTTTTAAACCAGCACAGATGGAGATGTGGCTCCACCTATTCAAGGTGGGTCTTGTTTAGTTTACTGTAATCCCTAAAAATCTGATAGTTCCAGACTTTTAGAGATGCCTGGAGTTCTGACGGAGATACTTAGAGAAGCCGTATGAAACTAGGACACAGACTCTTGAAGAGAAGAAATCTCTGGCTCTGGGAGATGCTAAGCTGAGAGATGAAACCCAGAGTTTTGCTCCAGAACAGCTAAATGAGGCCCACAAATGCTTAAGGAAGAAGCCACTGGAATCAGAAGCTGAAAGCAAAAGAACCAGAAGCAATGACCTCAGACACCAGCCATGTGCCTTCCCAAGTGACAGACAATGGCCTTTCTTCAGAGTCAAGGTGTCTTTTTGTGGATGCTTTAGTTTGGACATTGTTATGGGCTTAGAATTGTAAACTTATAACTTAATAAATCCCCTTTATAAAAGCCAACCCTTTTCTCATATAATGCATTCCGGCAGTATTAGCAAACTAAAATAGCTTATATGGAAAATCTACAACAAATCATACCCAATGTTGAAAGATTGAAAGCTTCCCCTCTAAGATCAGGAATAAGAAAAGGATGACCACTGTTATTCAACATTGTTATGGAAGTTCTAGCTAGAGTAATTAAGCAAGAGCAAAAAAAAAAGCATCCAAATTGGAAAGGAAGAAGTGAAACTTTCCTTATTTGCAGATGACATGAACTTATATACAGAAAATCCTGAAAAATCCACAACAAAGCTACTGGACCTAATAAACAAATTCAGCAAAGTGGCAGGGTACAAGACCAACATCCCCAAATCAGTAGTGTTTCTATTCACTAGTAATGAATAATCAAAAGAAATCAAGTGGAAAAAATCCACTTATGATAGCAACTAAAAGAATCAAATTTCTAGGAATAAAATCAACCAAAGATCCAAAGAACTTGTAAACTGAAAATAAGACTTTGCAAAAAGAAATTGAAGAGGACTTAAGTAAATGGAAGGACTTACTATGTTCATGGAATACAAGATAAAATCTTGTTAATATTTCAGTTCTACCCAAAATGATTTATAGATTCAACCCAATCCCAATCAAAATTCCAATAGCCTTCTTTTCAGAAATGAAAAAGCCAATTATCAAATTTATATGGAAGGACAAGGGACCCTGAATAGCCAAAACCATCTTGAAAAATAATGAAGTAGGAGTCCTCACACAATTTTAAAATTTGTTATAAAGCTACAGTAATAAAAACAACATGGTATGGAACAAGGACAGACATATACACCAATTGAATTGAATTGAGAATTCAAAAATCACCCCTCACATTTATGGCCAACTGATTTTTGACAACAGTGCCAAGTCCACTCAACTGAGAAAGAATAGTGTCTTCAACAAATGGTGCTGGGAAAACTGGATATTCACATGCAAAAGAGTAAAGGTGGACTCCTATCTCACACCATATACAAAAATCACTCAAAATGGATCAAAGGCCTAACTATAGGAACCAGAACAGGCCTAAATATAGGAACCAGAACTATAAAACCCTTAGAAGAAAACATAGATAAGCACCTTCAGGAACCTCTGTTAAGCAATGGTTTCTTAGACCTTACATCCACAGCACAAGGAACAAATACAACAATAGATAAATGGGACCTCATCAAAATTAAAATCTTTTGTGCATCAGAGGAGCTTATCATGAAAGTAAAAAGATCAACTTAATGGGAGGCAATATTTGGAAACCACATAATAAGGGCTTACTATCCAGGATATGTAAAGATATCCTACAACACAACAATAAAAAGCCAACCAAATTCTAAAATGGGCAAAAGACTTGAAGAGACATTTCTTCAAAGAAAATATACAAATGACCAAAAAAGCTCATGAAAAGGTGCTCAACAGCACTAGCTATGAGGAAAATACGAATCAAAACCAAAATGAGATAGCATTTCACAGTCACTAGAATGTCTACTATCAAAAAAATGGAAAATTGCAAGTTTTAAAGAAGATGCAGAGAAATAGGAATGCTCATTCGTTGTTGGTGGGAATGTAAAATGGTGCAGACATTTTGGTGGCTCCTTACAAAGTTAAGTATAGAATTATTGTACAACCCAGCAATCCTTTTTCTACAAATACACCCAAAAGATTTGAAAGCAGGGATCGAACAGATATTTGCACAACAATATACATAACAGTACTATTCACAATTGCCAAAAGACGGAAACAACACATATGCCCATTAATCAATGAATGGATAAATAAAATGTGATATGTACATACAATGAATATTATTCAGCCATAAAAAGGAAGAAAATTCTGATACATGCGACAGCATGGATGAACCTTGAAGACATCATGTTGAGTGAAATAAGCCAGACACAAAATGTTAAAATTGGAAGGCATGCACTAGATGAATGAAGCTTGAGGACAGTATGTTGCATGAAATAAGTCAGAAACAAAAAGACAAATATTACAACATTTCACTAATATGGACTAACTATAATATGCAAGCCCTGAGAATTGAATTCAAGAGCATAGGTTTTCTGATACATCCCAAAATAATTTGGGCAGGGAATAAAAAAGTATTTGCAAAGTCCCCTTGGGGGACTGATGAGAAGGGAGGAAATATTAAACTTCCCCACCTGAGAAACTCTTGATATTCTTGCAAGCAGAGGGGACAACCAAATCAATAGGCTGAACCATTGGTTGTCAGTTTCACCCCTAAGAAACTTATTCCTGCAAAAGATAAGCTAAGTCTACTTATAATTATGCCTAAGAGTCACCCCCAGAGAATCTCTTTTGTTACTCAGATGTGGCCTCTCTCTCTAAGCCAACTTGGCAGGTGAAGTCTCTGCCCTCCCCACTACGTGGGACAGAACTCCCAGGGATATATATCTCCCTGGAAACATGGGACAGGACTTCTGGGATGAGTGGGACTTGGCATCATGGGATTGAGAAAGACTTCATGACCAATAGGAGAAAGAGAGAAATGAGACAAAATAAAGCTTCACTGGCTAAGAGATTTCAAACAGATTTGAGAGGTTATCCTGGAGGTTATTATTATGCAGTCTATAGATATCCCTTTTTAGTCTATTATAGTGAATTGGAGTGGCTGTTGAACTGTATTCCAGTAGCCTTGATTCTTGAAGACGATTGTACAACTATATAGCTTTTACAGTGTCGCTGTGTGATTGTGAAAACCTTGTGACTGACACTCCCTTTATCTTGTGTATAGACAAATGAGTAAGAAAATAAAGGCAAAAAATAAGGGAGGATGGGGAAATGGGATGTTTTGGATGTTCTTTATTATTTTCATTCTTATTTCTATTTTTTAAATAATGAAAATGTTCAGAGATTTATTGTGGTGATGAATGCGCAACTATATGATGATGCTATGAACCATCGACTGTACACTTTGAATGATTATATGGTATATAACTATATCTCAGTAAAATTCCATTAAAAAGCAGCCATTTAAGGAAGGAAACTGGGTTTTATTTGTTGTCTGAAAACCTTCTGTTGATATCTTCCAGTAAGAGCAAGAAAGCACCTATATCAAAATTTACAGAAGAGATCTTAATATGTGGTAAATTGAATTATGTATCCCAAATATTCTTAATCTTTTTTTTTTTTTTTTTTACATGGGCAGGCACTGGGAATCAAACCCAGGTCTCCAGCATGGCAGGCGAGAACTCTGTCTGCTGAGCCACCGTGGCCCACCCAAATATTCTTAATCTTAATCCAGATTCCTGTGGGTGTCAACCTGTTGTAGATAGGAGGCATGGCCCAACTGAATTAGAGTAAATCTTAATCCGATTACTGGAGACTTTATAAGGAGAACTTGAAAGTCACAGAGGGGAAGAAAGAAGACTTTGGAAACTCTAGGCCATGTCTTTTCTGCTACATTGCAAGTTCGGTGAAAAGTCAAGGTCAATAAATTACTTTCCCCATGTACCCCTGCCCCACAGGGAACACTATCCTGCATGGCTCAGAAGCAGCTCAATCTCACAACTCTTTGCTGACTTAATTGTTGCCCAGAAGTCTGAAGAGGTTCTCCATAGCAAGAGCCAAGATTTTCTTCTTCAAAGTAAGTGCAACAATAGAATAAACAAAATCAAATCTGGATCCCCTTTGTGGGGAGAAAAGGAAAAAAAACAAAAAGACTTAAGCAACATATTTAAAGAGAAGCTCATGAGATCACTTTGCTATGCCAATGCCAACCCATCACAGTAGAGAGACCAAGAATGTGCCCATCTTTGACTACCTCACCCTGATTTTGAAGATTCACCCTAAAAGCGAATGAAAGGAAGAGATGGAGCTAGTCAGTCAAAGACATTCATTGGGGTGGAATGGAGCCAATCAGGCTTATGTTTTTATTTGGTTTTGTTTTATTTTTACTGTAGTAACAGATATATAACCTAAATTTGCAATTTTAACGATTTTTAAGTTTTAAATTTACAGGCTACTAAAAGAAGATACCATGAAACGGGTTGGCATGAACAATGGGAATTTATTAGCTTACAGTTTGAAACCAGGAAAATGGCCAAGTCAAGTCATCATCAAGGCAATGCTTTCTTCCTGAAGACCAGCTGTTGGAGATCCTTGGCTCCTCTGCCACATTGCAAGGCACATGGTGGTGTCTGCTCATCTCTCCCTTATTTTCTGGGTTTCATTGATTTCAGCTTCTTGTCTCCTCTCCTCTCCTCTCCTCCCTTTCCCTCCCTCCCCTCCCCTCTTTTCCCCTCCCCTCCCCTCCTTTCCAGTAAAACATACTCTATCCTTTATATGGCTGAATAATATTCCATTCCACATTTTGTTTAATTCATCCATCTGTTGCTGAATACCTGGGTTGTTTATACCTTTTGGTTATTGTAACTAATGCTTCTGTGACAATTGATGTGTAAGTTATCTGTTGAGCCCTGCCTTCAATTCTTTTATGGTTTATACCTAGGAGTAGGATTGCTGGGTTATATGGTTAGTCTAAGTTTAACTTTTTGAGGAACTGCCAAATAACTGTCCACAGCAGCTACACCATTTTACATTCCCACCAGAAATGTACAAGAGTTCCTATATCTCCACATCCTCACCAACATTTGTCATTTTCCATTTTCTTTATCAATTCCATCCTAGTGAGTGTGAGGTGGTATCTCATTGTGGTTTTGACTTGCATTTTCCTAATAGCTAATGATGTTTAGCATCTTTTCATATGTTTATTGGCCATTTGTAAATCTTCTTTGGAGAACTGTCTGTATAAGTCTTTTGCCCATTTTTAAATTGGGTTTTTTGTCTTTTTGTTATTCAGTTGTAGGAGTTCTTTATAAATTTTGGATATTCAACTCTTTTCAGACATATAATCTATAACAATTTTCTCCCATTCTATAGATTACCTTTTCACTTCCTTGGTAAAGTCCTTTGATGCACAGAAGTTTTTAACTTTCATGAAGTTCAATTTATTGTTTTCTTTCATTGCTTGTGCTTTTAGTGTCAAATCTAAGAATTCATTGCCAACACCATGCGGGAGACCCAGGTTCGATTCCTGGTCAATGCACTTCCTGAAAAAACAAACAAACAAACAAACAAAAATTCAACAAATGGTGCTGCAATAATGGGATACTCACATGGAAAAACAATGAAATATGGCCTTGCCACAAAGCATACACACAAAAAAAGAATCCATTGCCAAGTACAAGGTCCTGAAGAATTCCCCCTATGCTCTCTTCTGAGAGTTTAATGGTTTTAGCTCTTATATCTAAGTCACTGATGCATTTTGAGTTAATTTTTTTGTATATAAGGTGAAGTAGCAGTAAAGTTTCATTCTTTTTTGTGTGGATACCAGTTCTTCCAGCAGCATTTGTGAAGAGACCATTCTTTCCCATTGAGTGTACTTGGAACCCTTGTCTGAGATCAGTTCATTGTTCTTCTTTTTCAATATTATTTTGGCTATTCAGGGCCCCTTAAAATTCCATATGAATTTGATAATTGGCTTTTCCATTTCTGTGAAAACAGACTGTTGGAATTGTGATCAGGATGCATTTAAACCTCTAATCCACTTTGGGTAATATTGCCATATTAACAATATTAAATCCTCCAATCCATGAACATGGGATGTGTTAACATTTATTTGAATTTTCTTTAACTTTTTTTCAGCAATGTTTTGTAGTTTTCAGTGGACAAGTCTTTCACATTCTTAGTTAAATTTATTATAAGATATTTTATTCTTTTAGGTGTTCTAGTTTGCTAGCTGCCAGAATGCAATATACCAGAAATGGAATGACTTTTTAAAAAGAGGAATTTAATAAGTTGCTAAGCCGAGAAAATGTCCAATCTAAGGCATCTAGGGAAAGATACCTTGGTTCAAGAAGGCCGATGAAGTTCACAGTTTCTTTCTCAAGTGGAAGGACACATGACAAACACAGTCAGAGTTTCTCTCTCATCTGGAAAGGCACATGGTGTACATGGTCAGGGTTCCTCTCTCATCTGGAAGGGCACATGGCGAACATGGCATCATCTGCTAGCTCCTTCTCCTGGCTTCCCGTTTCATGAAGCTCCCCGGGAGGCATTTTCCTTCTTCATCTCCGAAGGTTGCTGTCTGGTGGACTCTGCTTCTCGTGGCTATGTCTTTCTGCTCTCTCTGAATCTCTTCTTTCTCCAAAATGTTTCCTCTTTTATAGGACTCCAGAAACTTACCAAGGCCCACCCAAATGGGTGGAGACATGTCATCGCCTAATCCAGCTTAATAACCACTCTTGATTAAATCACACCTAGGGAGATGATCTGATTACAGTTTCAAACATACAGTATTGAATAGAGATTATTCTGCCTTTATGAAGTGGGATTTAGGTTAAAACACGGCTTTTCTAGGGGACATACATCCTTTCAAACCAGCACAGATGCTATTATAAATGGAATTATTTTCTTGATTTACTTTTTGAATCATATATTACCTGTGTATGGAAAAACAACTTTTTTTTTAATAATCACAGGCTCTTTATTAATTTTAAAACATTTTATTGTGATATATATATATATATATATATACCAAAAAGGCAGTAAATTTCAAAGTACATTGTAACAGCTAGATATAGAACAGATTTCAAAGTGTAGTATGGGTTACAGTTCCACAATTTTGGGTTTTTCCTTCTAGCTGCTCCAAGACATTGAAGACTAAAAGAAATATCAGTGTAATGATTCAGCAGTCATACTCATTTGTCAAATCTTATCTTCTGTGTTATAACTCCTCCTTCTCCTTTGGGGTATGTGGGCTGTGCCAATTCTAAATTTTTCATGTTGGAAAGGAGTGTCAATAATATGAGATAGGGAAATGGAACTAGCTGATGCTCTGAAGAGTCTGGCCCCTCTGGGTTTCAGGATTTATCTGGCCTAGGAACCATCTTGAGGTTATAGGTTTCTGGAAAGTAATCTTAGTGTGCGAAACTTTCATAGAATCTCAGATAGAGCCCTGGATGTTCTTTAGGATTGACAGGAATGGTATTGATTAGGGTTTGGCAAACCGTGGCAATTAGCAATATTTAGCTATTTGGAGTAGCCTTCAAAATAGCCTCTCAACTTTATTTGAATTCTCTTAGCCACTGATGCCTTATTTTATTACATTTCTTTTCCTTCTTTTGGTCAGGACGGTGCACAACTGGTTTTTGCATGTTGATTTTGTACCCCGCAATGTTGTTAAATTTATTAGCTAAGTTGCTAAATTTATTAGCTCTGGGTTGAAAGAAAACCAGCTCAAGAGGTGTCGTAATATTCCTGTAGGCATCCCAGGCTGAGGTGGGGAGGAGAAGCAGGAGAGGAATGGAGAGATGTTTAA
Source organism: Myrmecophaga tridactyla (assembly GCA_004026745.1). Classification (NCBI taxonomy): domain Eukaryota; kingdom Metazoa; phylum Chordata; class Mammalia; order Pilosa; family Myrmecophagidae; genus Myrmecophaga; species Myrmecophaga tridactyla. Next base: position 20,565 of record PVIY010032246.1, read on the forward strand.
AAAACAAAAACCACCTGCGTTCTGCTCCTGGCTCTACAGTTGGCTTGTGTGACCTGAAACCCAGTCCTCCCTGATCATCCACCGATGAGACAGGTGATCACAAAAGACCCTTTCCACTCTAGCACTATAAGTTTATGCATGGGCATAGTTCCTGGGCTGTCCCTTTGTGTGTCCCTCTCACTCCATTGACCTCTATATAGAAAATTATTATCTGTGGATATGAGTCACGATCATAACTGGCTTGATCTGAAGGAGGCTTCACAGCTCATCCTGCTGACATGAGTCTCTGCCCAGAGGATCCCAAGGGTCATGTTACTGACTTGAAGTGCAAAAGCAAACTTGGTGAGTGTCCTTTGAAATGGGAGAAGAAGAAATGCACTTATAGCCACTGATACGCTCCTGAACAATGAGTGTTCCCTGAACTTTAGCAAAAGAGAACTAGTGGTAAAAGGAACTGTCTGGTCTTACATGTCTTTCTGGTGCTGTGAGTCTGAGGCATTCAAAACACTACCACTTACTGGACTGGTCATGGCCTGACCTTGACCATGTCACTTGACCTCCAGCTCAGTTTTTTTACCTCCCAAACACAGTAAGAAGGACAGCTCAAGCTCATTCAACATTTCACCTTATTTTCAATTTCACAAGCTGTGCACGTTCATTAAGAAAAGTGCAAAGTATGAATAATCAAAAAGAGGAAAAAATACCCTAATCCCACCACCCAGACATGAACAGATGTTTTTCTATTTTAAACAAAATGGTATTGCATTGTATATTCCCTTCTGTAACCAATTATTTTCTTTAGCAACATATTGGGAACATCTTTCCACATTGTTACATTTTCTTCTACGCTATGTCACCCACCAACCATTATGTGACCAGATGCCCATGGATATTCCTCAATTAAGGCCAGTCTCTAAATTTCATCTCACCCTCCGAACACACACGCATTCATTATAAAGGCATTGCCAAGCACTGTATATTTTATTGAAAGATTTTGTGAGTCATAGTTGTTCACCCAGCAAACACCCTTGAATGTCCCACCTGATTACTCTGTGCAGCTGTGATCTGACTTCCCTGTTCTCCCACACGGTCCTACAAAACCACCAATGGCTTTTCTAGTCTATTTGTTTATCCCCAGCAGGTCAACAACCACCAGGTAGGTAGGCAAAGAAGCCACCAGGTGTTTCTCAAGAATGTCCCTTGGAAACTAATCTTACCACCTTTATTTTATTTTTTAAATAAATCACAGTGAAATATTTAATCATCACAATTTTCATGTCTTTTAGTACTTTTATTCATTCATGCTTTCAATAAATGCTGAGTATCTAATATGTGCCAGGCATTGCTTTGGGTGCTGAGGGATTCATTAGTCAACCAGAGGGAAAAGATCTTCATTTTCAAGGCACTATAGTACTTGTGGTTTATAAGCTCATTGATGAATACTCCATAATTTATTGAAACACACTCAATTTTTTGGACATCTCTGTGGTTTCCGGTCCTCCAACTCCCCACAGTAAACAATTCTGAGATGAGCATCTTGTAGCTTAGGTTTGTATTTCATAATTTTCAAAAATCTTTCTCCTAGAAGATCTTGCTTTTCTCACGATAGTATTAAGGGATTTTACTGTAGAGGATAGTAAGGCTCCAGAAAAACCAAAGAATTTCCCCAGTGCCACAGAGTTAGTTATTTGATGGCAGATGAAAGAAACCTTTTCAGGAGGAAAACAGGAATCCATGACATCTTGAGCCAGATCACCACTGAGTCCCATCCCCATGAACACTAGTAGCTGCATTTATAGAGCACTCATCTACCCCACACATACTATCTAACTTTATCCACTTATATTAGCATCCCTATTCCACAGGCGCACAGGAATAACAAGTGACATTCATGGCTTGAGCTCAGGTGTCTGATGCCTAAGTCCATTTTTCAAAGTACTCCTCGACCATACCCTCTACTCTGAGAGTGTCTGAGTTCAACTGCAGCAAAGTTGTCTTAGTTTGCATCTTGTCTTAGGTAATGCTTCTGGCAAATACCTTTTCTAGGCAGGCCAGTTTTTATTAGTCTACATTGTCTTTACCATCATAATATATTAACAATAAAGATCACTCCTTCTGTGTGACATTTTTACATTTTTCAAACAATCTCATCTCATTTAATCCCTGCAACAAGTGCTCACCCTTCAAGGCCCAACCAAGCATCTCTTCCAGGAAACTCTTTCCAACTACCCCTAACAGAAAGATATCTCCTCCTCAACACTTTAGGCCACCATGCCTTCAGGCTGTGTTCTAATCTGTTCCAGACAGTAATAACTAAATCTTATTCACTTCCAGTGCCAAGCACTAAGCCTGGTTCCTAGCAGGCACTCTAAATGTGAGGAAGGAGCACCATTAGGCACTCTTCACATTCCTGCAGGGGAAGTGATCCATTCAGGCAGCATTAGAACTTAGGGTGAGGCAGCAGGCCGTTTGGGTTCTTCACTCCAACTCCCTGCCATAAAAATTTTCCAACCACACTTGGTTTATGCTCAGTAATTTAGGTAGTTTGAGCCCTGCAAGGTGCTAAAAGTGCTAAAAATGGATGGATGGGTGGATAGATGGGAGGGAGGAAGATATGAAGGAAGTCAGTGAGAATAAGGGAGGAGCTAAGGAAAGATGATAGATATATAGAAGGAAGGAAAGAAGGATGAATGGATTAATGAATGGCTGAAAAGTAAGCTGAATAGAAGGAAAGAAGGAAAGAAGATAGAGAAAGGAAGAAATATAGAAACATGGTTAGATGAATGGAAGGATAGTGTAAATATGTGAAGGAAGGAAGGAGAGAGAAAAGCAGAAAAGAAAGAAGGAAGAGCAATTGAAAGGAGAGTGGAAGGGAGGGAGGAAAGAAAGGAAATATTGGCTTGGTTAGATAGGAGATTTAGGGTTGATTTATCCAGAACCTCACTTTGGGAATTACGTGCCCTTAAAAGGATCAGGTATGGGAGCTCTTCTTTCTTGAGATCCAGGCCTTAACCAATATTTCACATGCTAGATTTACCCAGGGCTCAGTAAAGTGTAGGTTTTGTTCTTATGACAAAGGATTAAATTTTTCTGTAGACAGTCAAACTGAATAGTTAGGACTCTAAAGCTAAATCTCTAAAGGAAAGGAAATAAATCTTCAAAGAGTCATTTGCTTTCTAATTCATTGAAGAGACAAAGTTATATGAGGCAAAGAAGATCAACAAGGAAATAGAAGGCTTGAACAATGCTATAAACCAAATTGACCTGACATATATCTATAGAACACTCCACCCCCCAAAAAAGTGGAATAAACATTTTTCTCAAAAGCACATGGAACATTCTCCATGATAAAACATATGCTAGCCATAAAACAAAGCTCAATACATTTATAAAGAATGAAATCATACAAAGTATGTTCTCTGCTCACAATGGAATGAAGCTAAAAATCAGTAACAAAAAGAAATTTGGGGAATTTACAGATATAACTTGGGAAATTCACAGTTATATACAAATTAAACAACATACTCCTAAATAGCCATTGGTTTAAAAAAGAAATTAGAAAGTACTTTGAGATTAGTGGAACTGAAGACACAACATACCAAAACTTATGGGATGCAGCAAAAGCAGTGTTAAAAGGAAATTTATCATTATAAACACATACATTAAAAAAGAAGAAAGAATAAACAGACAAAATGGGAGAATATATTTGGAAACCATATATCTGATATGGGTTTAATATCCAAAAAATATAAAGAACGCCAACAACTCAACATCAAAAAGACAGTTTAAGAATGGACAAATGTTTTGAGTAGGTCATTTCTCTGAAGAAGAGAACAGCCAATAAGCTCATGATAAGATGCTAAATGTCATTAGCCATCAGGGAAATACAAGTTAAAATCATGAGTGCATGGGTGGTTCAGTGGTTAGAGTGCCTGCCTTTCATGCAGGAGACGACGGTTCAATTCCTGGACCATGCACCCCGCCCCCCCCAAAAAAATCACAATGCGATACCATTTCACAGCCATTAGAATGACTATTATTTTAAAAATGGAAAATAATAAGTGTTAGAGAAGATGGGGAGAAATAGGCATCTTTGTTCATTGTTGGTGGGAATGTAAAATATGCAGCCACTGTGGAAAAGAGTTTAGCGAGTCCCCAGAAAATTAAATATAGTATTACCATAACCTGGCAATTCCACTTCTAGGATACACCCCAAAGAATTGGAAGCAGACACTCAAACAGATATTTGTATACAGATGTTCATGGTGGCGTTATTCACAATTGCTTAAAGGTGGAAGCAACTCAAGTGTCCATCAAGAAATGAATGGATAAACAAAATGTGTGTAGACATGCAATGGAATATTAGTTGGCCATAAAAAGGAATGAAGTTCTGATACGTACTGTAACCTGGGTGAACCTTGAAGTCATCATAGAAGTGAAATAAGCCAGACACAAAAGGACAAATATTGTATTATCTCACCTATATGAAATAAGCAGAAGATGCAAATTCATAAAGCCAGAATTAGAATATAGTTTACCAGGGGCTGGGTGGGGTGGAAGACGGGGATTTAATGTTTGATTGGTACAGAGTTTCTATGTGGGGTAATGGAAATTCTTGACAATGGATGATGATGATGATAGAGGAACAACTCTGTAAATGTAATTAATGCTACTGAACTGTGTATTTGAAAATGGATAAAATGGAGAATTTTAGGTTGTAAAATGGGTACAGGAAACTTTGTACCCATTAAGCAATAACTCCCCTTTCCTCACCAAAGTCTGACCCCTGGTTACTAGTAAACTACTTTTTGTCTCTGAATTTTATTCTAGGTATTTAAACTAGAGATCTTTGAAGATTTTTAAATAGTCTCCTAACGTGGGCAGGTGTCATTTAGATATATGGATCCACCAAAGCTGTATGTCCTTTTTTCCTTGATAAACTTGCTAGATGGTAGCAATCCTTTGGGGACTTTGGGGAGTTTGCTAAACTGCAGAGCCCAAGGCCTGGGTATAGGAGATTTTGATTTAGTCATTCTGGATAGTGTTTGTGGGTGGCTGAGAGGGTGGTGGGGTGGGGTCCAGGGAAGAGGACAAATGCCATTTCCATCAGTGTCCCACATGTCAGGTTCTCACTTTACCATTTTATATTTATATCTTCCCCATTCTGTGTGTCAAATGCTACATAATTCCATTGTATCAGAGGCGGGGGTGTGAGGTAGATAAACAAAGTATAGTGAGACTTACCATTGTACGACGTGTGGGGACATCAATAGGGAACTGTTCCCCACTCCTCGTGACCCAGATCCCAATGAACCTGGCCCAACACTCACCAACTCTCCCTCCAGCCTTGCAGGCACTGCTGAGTGGGAGCCTGGCCAACTGGCATGAACTTTGGCCGAACATTATCACTTTTCCTGAGAAACTCAAAGGTGGCCAAGCAACTCAATAGTCTTTTATGGCCAGGAGGACAAAAGTCAGTTCCAGCCATTAGCCATCCATTACTCCTTACCACACCTTGGGTGAGATCCTTGGTCTGGTTTTACAGATGGTGACACTAAGTTCTCAGGATTTTTCCAACAGATTCCTGTATAACACCAATTGTCTTATCAGGCTCCCAGGCAGGCTGGTTCCAAGAGAGAAGCCTACTAAACCCACACCCACTACGGTTGTGTGTGCCAGGGAAAGGGAGGACAGATTTACATTTAAAAACAGGCTTCTTCCTCTCCAGGCAAGAGTGTTAATGGCAGTCCATATCCTTAAATTGTAAAAGGTATAGACCCTGTAGCCCAGCAATTCCATTCCAGGAATCTCTCCTAAGGAATTAATCCTCAACGTGCACAAGGCTGTAGCCACAGAGGTGTTCAACATAGCATTATTCATGCTAGCCTGAAAAGTGAAATCGGCCTACTATATGTTGACAACAGACAAATTGATAACATTTATTGCATCAGTCTATTGGCATTTAACCTGCATTACCCATTACGTCATTGAATCTTTGCAGGAGGTCTGCAAGGTAGATACTGTGATTCTCTCCATTTTGCAGATAAGGAAACTGGGACACAGAAAGGGCAAATGACATGTCTGAGGTTATGTAGCTAATAGCAAAGCAGAGCCAGTACTTAAAGCAGCATGAAAAATAAAATGGCTTTGGTTACATGGTTTTTATATAAAAGAATCAACACTGATAAATGGAATGACGACTCTGCAAAGCAACAATAAAAAAACTACTCAGAGGTACATTTTTGTGTAGATTTGACTGAGACATATTCATTCACCATATATTCCACCCAAATTATACAATCAATATCTCACAGTATCCACAGTATCTTTTTAAAGACCTCAAAGGAATACTCTAAAATATCACAGAAATTCCCTTTAGGTACTTGGCATATGGGTGTTGTGTAATTCAAGAGAGAAAATGAACTTTTATTTGTTCTCAAACAGGAATCTAGAATTGATCATGTGAAAGGATGACTCTCAAATGGAGGGATTTTGGGCAATGGAGGAGTTATCTGGGGGCAGGGAAGACTGGGCTGCTATTGCCCCCAGCAAACCTCAGACGTTTCTCACTCGCTCTTTGATCACCTCAGAAGTGTGCAGGGAACAGCAGAGCTGAGAAGCCAAGACTAGGAAAGGCTTGGAAAACAAGCCCCAAGAGAAAAGATCCAAAACCCTTGGTTCCATGTCATGGGGGACAACCTAGGGAAGTTGTCCGAGAATACATCTGGAGACCAGGAGGTTGGAAGAGCCTTCGTTTTCCTCTTGCCCCTGCAGGGTGGGGACCAGCAGTCTAAAAGCAAGGTCCTAAACGGGGAGGGACCCGGTGCTAGGCTTAGGGAATAAATGTTGCTCCTTCCTATCACTTGGTGCACCAGCCACCGTATTTCGGCTGCATGCCCGTTCTTGCAAGATTGTGGATAAATTCTTTTCTCCTCCGAAAAAAAAAAAAAAGCAAGATGCCTCCATGGTGGCCACACCAGGGATGTCAGGGAGGGTGTTCCAGTGGCTGGTCTGCTGCTCAATGTCCAGCTGGCTCCTCCGTACCCATGCTTGCTCAACCTAACCAAAAGCATGACTAGCAAATTATTTTGAAAATATAATTTTCACTTGTCTAAAAAAACACTGAGCTTTTGGGGCGGGTCATGGTGGCTCAGCAGGCAGAGTTCTCACCTACCATTCCACATTCCAAAGACCCAGGTTCGGTTCCCAGTGTCTGCCCTTGCAAAAAAAACACACTGAGCTTTTGGACAAACAGCTTCAAAACAGCCCCCATGTCCCATCCAGGGAGGAACATGGAAGCACGCTGTCCCTCTGTCCTTCCCTAGTACTCCACCAGGAATCCTGAGGTTTAAGGAGATTTAAGATGGACATAGGGACAAATGGCTTGGCAGGTGGGCAGTTAACTGAGGTCTCTGTGGAGGTCATGGACAGCCAACACTATTTCACCAGCTGCCTACCGCCCCTGGCTTTATGTTTAAAAATCCCACTTTTCCCCATCTTTTCAACAAAATGCCATTATAGAAAAGTTAGAAAGAACAAAAAAGGTAAAAGTAAAAGTAAATGAACATTTCTCTATATTTTAAAATACACTTTATTATAAATATATTTTCCCTTTCAAAGTAAGCTAAGAGGATCTGGGGTGATTTGAAGCTGTATGTACCCCAGAAAAGCAGGTTCTTAAAGTGAACCCACTCCCGTGGGTGTAAACCCATTTTAAGTGAAACCTTTTGATGGGTCTTACTCTTCTTACTGGAGTCCTTTACAAATGGAATGAACACCCAGAGAGAGAAAGTCATGGAAGCCAAAACCTCAAAGCAATGAAACCCAGAAGAAAAGGGAGAAACCAGCAGATGCTGCCATGTGCCCTGCCATGTGGCAGAGGAGCCAAGGATCAGTCTTCGGGATGACAGCACTGCCTTGATGATGCCTTGATTTGGACATTTTCTTGGCTTCAAAACTGTAAGCTAGTCAAGATGGCGGCTTAACAACGTGCGCGTTTTAGTTCGTCCTCCAGAACAACTACTAAATAACCAGAAACAGTACAGAACAGCTCCCGGAGCCACATCAGTGACCAGACACACAGCATATCCCAGTCTGGACCAGCTGGACCAGCTGCGAGCACCCCCCAGAACCGTGAGTTCCCAAAGCTGCGGCGGCCAGCGCCCCTCCCCCACAGGCAGCTTCCCAGAGGGGAAAGGAAAGGACTTTACCAGCAGCAGGGACTGGGCACAATCAAACGCCAATTGTGGAACTAATTAACAAATTCTGACTACTAAAAATAGGCCCCCATCTTAGGTGAACCTGATCAAAGCAGAGGTTGCTCATTTTTGCCCTGGCGCCAAGGGGCCAGGACTGACAGAAAAAGGGGGGGAAAAAAAAGAAGGAAACAGAGTTTTTTGTGGCTGTGTATCTACAAAGGCTTGACTGCCTCTGGATACAGCGGCAGGACTTTTCAGGCTGCAACTGCCCCAGGCATAGGCAGAAGTGAGCTCTTTTGGGGGCTTGTCTGGAGCCTGTGCCTTCCCCAGGGGAGGGGTGAAGCCCAACTCAGGTGGAATCCCTCCCTCAAGGAATTCAGACCCCAGGGCTTGGTAATT
>PVIY010032247.1:0-29160 GCA_004026745.1 Myrmecophaga tridactyla
TTTACCGCTAACTGAGGTTTATTTTCCTTCCAATGGCAGGGAACATGTTTGGCATAGAGAAGGTCTTACCCTACATTCATAGAGGTGAGCTGTAGCCAATCACTCTGCACACTGTTGTAAATAATTAAAAGCACTTTACATGAATTTATATTTTACACAGTAATTGTCAGGTCCTGATGGTAGTATATTTCACAATTAGCTGAAAGAGATTTGTAGGTTTTCCCTCTGCCAGACCTTGTATAAATTGCTAATCCTTTCTGAAAGAGGGAAATTAAGGACATATTTCATGAGTTGATATCTGTCACTAGATTAATGGCTGGCATTTCTAAGACTGTATTGAGAAATTTAAATAAACACTTATTAACTTGATGCATTACAGGAAGGTACTCTTGTTGGCACCATTGTAAGGGGAAATGATTCAGAGGAAGACTCAAAGAAAGGCATGTTAGATATATGAAAGGTTTTATAATACTTCAAAAACACATTTTTAGAGATTATTACCCCTCTGAATATAATTTTAATACTATATGAATTACACAATCACCCCCCTTGAGAGGGAAATAAGCTCCTCCAATTCATGAACAAGGTGAACACTTATCCCAGTGTCCAAAACCACCACAAAAATATGATGAGTTAACACAATGGCTTGTACTAGGATGCATCACAAATAGGAGCATTGTATAATAAAAGTGCTGTATTAGGTGTTAGCTGTCTGAATCCTAGCTCTCTCGGAATTCTGGACTCTTTAGGCTTTCTTTGTGAAATTGCGCCAACAGTCCAAGTCTAGCTAATTCACAAGGATATTATAAAGATCAACAATATAACAATAGGGAAACATTTTCTAAAGCTTCAAACAGCTGTACAAATGTAAAATTTAAATACAAATCTTGAAAGGAACTGTAGTATAAAAGATAGACTAATCATTACTTAATTTAGCTTGTACCGTACGTACTTTCTGTAGTTTGTAGTTTTTTTTTACAAAGCTGAGTTTTCTAAAGTTTGCATTCTGATTGAGTTTGAGCCTATAAAAGTGTAACCCATTTTACTCAAAGGAAATCAAGAATGTAAAGAAGCTAAGCGTTTTACCTTAGATCATGACGCTTAAGCTACTGCTCCTCCATTTCACCAGGCTGATGTTGCATTATAAAAATTCTAACCAGAGTTCAAACAAATCTTTTCAATTCAGATTGATATATTTTATAGAATTTAAGGATTGCTTAATACTAGTTTTTTTAAGTTAAAAATGCAAATAAAATAGTGGCTGACCTTGTTGAATAAAACTGGATTCCATAAATACTTTTCTGTTTACAATTTTGCTTGCCAAAATACATTGCATGTTGATGGCATATGTTACATGTAAAATACATTTAGTTGCAGAAAAAAATTCCTGAAAACAATGCAGTTGAAGTGCATTGCTAACTACAGGTTAGAGGTTGGGGACATCTGCCTGGGATGTCCATCCTTCAGTGTGAAGATCACTAGGGTTGATGCATTTGATATGATTTGCTTGGTAAGTTTCCTACTTTATTTCAATGTGTCTTTGTAGAAAAATGGGGCATTTCAAAGAAGAGGATCATCTCAGAATGAGAAGGAATAAACTTAAAGTAAATATACCTGCTCCCTTGCCAAATCCTCCAATACTGAAATATTAAACAAATTGAGCTACCATATGACATCTCAGAACCAAAAAGAATGAGGCAGGCATTGGCCTTAATTCAGATTCTACTATTTGTACATTGTGTCACCTTGGTCAAGTTACTTAGCTTTGTGTGTGCTCCATTTTCTTGATCTGGAGAATGTGAATAATACTGTGCTGCTCATGGAGTTTTTAATTCAGTGATAACCCTGAACGATCTAGGACAGCATCTGGCAAATGGAACCCCACAAGTGGCACCTGTTAATAATCCAACAAGGCACTGACAGGGCAATGCCTCGCTAAAACCTGTATCTGTTGTCTTAAGTTTCCTTAACAAAATAGCACAAACTGAATGGTTTTAAACACAGATATGTTTTGTCTCACAGTTCTAGAGGCTAACAGTCCAAATCAACATGCCCACGAGGCCATGCATCCTATGAAGTCTGTAGGGTTCCAGTGTAGGCTTGCTGGCCATGCATGGCATTTTGTGGCATGATTCAATCATTGCCTCCTTTACGTGCCTGTTGTCTTTTCTCTCTCATTTTCTCTATTACTATGTCCAGATTTCCTCTCCTTTGCAAGGATGCCAGTCATGATGAATTACGTTTGGCCTCATATTAACTAATAACACCTTCAAAGATTCTATTTCTAAATAGGATTACATTCATGGACTATGGCTTAGGACTTGAAGATACCTTTTGCGGGGGACACAATTCAACCCATAACTATGTTCCTCACGTCCCCTTCCCTGGCTATTCTTTTCTTTTCCCAAAGACACACATTTCCTTCTACCTTTCTGGCATTTAAAAGGTTTTCTTACTTTTTTCCCCTAATTTTAACCTGGTACTTTATTGTCATTTCTCTGCTTAGAGGCTGTAACTTCTGACCAACCCACCCAACTTGGATTAAACCTTTCCTCTTTCTCAACACACTGTCTACATGTGCAAAGTAAAGCAAGTGTGGCATTGCTGAACTATTGCTTTGCATATATTCCCTGGGTTTAAATAGACACATTGACTAGAGATAATAGGATCTTTCTTCCATTGCCTTTGAGTCCTCTCCTGATGCCTTACTGAAGCAGTTTTATAGGTCACGCAGGCAGTATTTAATAAATGGTAACTGACCATGGAAGATTTAGCTGCTGCTTTTCACAAAGGTTTGTTACTTCACAGCGCACTAACTCACGACCTTAGACCACATCCTGAACACCTCTCTTTGACACTTGATATCATGAATTAAGAATAAAATGTGAAAAACTCTGAATTGCATGTCACTTTGCCTTTTTACTCAAGTTGTTCATTTATTGCATACAATTACATGTTTTATACATAATCAAATTACTATGCATGTGCACGCTGTATAATTAACATTCTTGTTGGTAACATAATATAAATTAAATTACTCATAAAATAGAAAATAAGAAAGAAAATAAGTTATCTAGTGCAAGCTCCTTCTTTGAAGATGAGAGTCTCACCAATGTTGTCATATGCACCTACATCTTCTGACTCACTTGAGCCTTACCAAGTAAGGAAGTACCATGATTCTTAAAAAAATAAATAAATAAAAACAATAACATATTTAGTAATTTGTTGACACTGAAAGTCATTAGAGACATTAGAGTTAAGATTGTTTGAATGTTATATTTTGTTTTCTCTCTGGGTTTGTAACATTTATCAACGAACATCAGTCTTGCCTCAAACCAAGATTAGGCAGTATCAGTCCTTAGCTAAAATTCTAAGCAGCCTTTGTGTTGTTTGTGTATGGTGGCCTGCAGGTGTAGGTTACCCAGAAAGAGACAGGTTTTGCAGGTGCTAGGATTATAATAGATGAAGAAGTCCTTTGGAAAGCTCTTAGAGTTCTAGCAGATGGTTCTCTAGAAGTGGCTGTTAAATGCAAAGTGTTGTATGAAACCTTAGGATAATCAGAAAACAGTGTAAATAAAGTCTTGCTGAATATGCAATAGGTAAGAAAATACCAGCAGTGTTTTAAAAATTTATTTTGGCGTCTGGATGCTTAAGCCCATAAAAACTACTTATGTGGTTGTGATAACTAAGTTTTTCTGTATAACTCCTTGCAAAGTCGAGATCATTGCTGTTTGTGTTTATGACCCTAAGTGATATTCAATTTTAGTTTACAGAATAAACTTTACAGCTATCAACTAAATAATAGGTATAGAGTGGTAGTGATTATTTCTAAATATACTTTAGTAAAATACAAGCTACTGCTTTATACAAATGAGGGAACTACTCCCCTCCCAATTGTTTTAATAGCTCAATTTTCCTGTTTGAATCTATTGTGAATAGTGGACAGTAAAATGTTTCTATATGAAGGGATGACTTTATATGCCATTTAAAATAATGAGATCCATTCCAAATATGATATGTCATATCCCTTAGTTCAGCACTGATCATGTATCTTCTTCACTGTTTACAAAAATTATGAAGAGATTTAATAACATACCATTAAAAATAGTGGTCAAAAGCATTTCATATGTATATCTGATTCTCAAAATCATGCTTCTGATCTTTCAAAAAATATGATAATCCCTGCCAGAGTGGACATTTCAATGTGTTTGGCTCAATAGGCTCTTCTATTTAGATTTCTGTGGTAGTTATGCTGGAAAGGACAATGATCACTATCTTTGCAGGTATAGGACAAAAAAAGGCTATATTTGTGTACAGTATGCAGGATAAAATCAATTCTCAGTTGACACAATAGGTAAAAACACATTTCCTGTCTATAAGGTATAACATAGCCTTTTACAAATGTAAACCTACCAGAGTTTTTCTCCTTCAGCAGAATCTCTGCCTGTTTCATGAATTTTTACTCAAAAAAATTCAAAATATGATCATTGAAAGCAAAGGAATTACCAATGAATAGTGCCATTACAAAATTATCTCAAAATTATAAAGGAAAATAATCCAACTACTATTTTCCATTTTGGGGGGATTGGGGTAATAGTGTTAAAGGAAGTTTATACATTTAATTCAGCATCGGTAATATCTAAGAACTAAAAAGAATAGTGAACATCTATCCATTTAGTCGACTTACTCTTTTAATGGTCATTTACTAATTTAAATCAACTCAGTTTGAGTTAAGCACCAAATATGTTCCAAATATTGAATTTAATTATACAAAACAGGGTTTAAATTTATATTATATATAATATATAATATGAAAGTAAAACCATGAGAAGATAGATTTAGGCCATAAGCAGCTCATTTTGTTTCTACTTATTTTTTTTTTACCTAAAATTCTCTATAAAAGGAAAACATAGGATAATTTTATCCCTGCTTGCAAATGTTTGTAATGCATTGATTGAATATTTAAATTGTTCAAACTATAGCCTGAAGAGGCGATTTTGTTGCTTCGATTTTGAAACTTCATGATCTGTCTCAGCTAAATTTGAAAAATTTCAACAGCTACAGTTTCAAAATGTATTTAAAATGTTGGAAACATTTAAATAACGGTATACCCTGAGAAGAACTCGTAAGTGAAGTTCATTTTTAAAGTCTTCAGTGACACCTGTTTATTGAACCAAAATTGATGTCTGGTCTTTGATGGAGACTTGAAGAAACTTAATGGCAATGGACTTTATGCAAAGGTTATGAAGCTCTTCAGTGTAAAACATTCAGGAGACTCAACACCATTCTTCCCTTTGCAGGGAAAAGCTTCCCTGGCTCTCACGTCCTTAGGAGGATATCCCAATGCAGATGGCATCTCTCTCTAAGGCCAATATCTTCAGCTGGGAGATCATTGTATTCTGAAAGACACAGAACTGTTCTGGCTATATCCTGGCTTGTTGGTGTAGCACAGACATGTGCAAACTATAAACCAGTTCTACCAGGTGTGAGTGCAAATTATCATGTGAATATTAACTTCTGTGTGTCTTCTGAGGTTGGAAGCTAATAGGAACCTAGTGAAGTATATTGCTGATTAATAAAGCAGTCTGTATAAAATCAGCAGATCCCCGGAATCTGATCCCCCCATTTAGATGAGCCTTAATACTATCTCCACAGACTTTATCACTATTTGTAACAGAAATTCAGAGAGAAATTTCTAATATAAATGCTCAAAAAGACCCCTAGCCGACACTGTTACATTAGCACACAAAATGTGTCTTCCAGATGAAGCTTAGGTCCACGTGGGCATTTTGGCCCCTGTGAAGAATCAAGCACTCAAAGAAAAGATAGATAAAACATGAAGACCATTCTTGAGAGTATATGTACAGACTGAAAGTCAAGAACTTCTGTAGCATCAGGTCCTTATTTTGTGTATGCCAGTGGTACCCAGGAGCATAACACCAGAGGCAAGATAACTGTTAAAATCACAACTGCTCAAGAATGCAAGATAAATATCAACTAAATCTGTGATATGTCACTTGTTAATTAAAGTACCCTTCAGAATGTTGAGTCAAAAGAATCTCTGTAGAGACTGATGTGCTAACCTCAAGATTACAATGATCTCAGACATCTCCACAGCACCAGGCAGAATTATTTTGAGTAGGAACTGACGTACAGCACTAGGAATCAATATCCAAATCCAGCGTCAGAGACCTTATCAGAAGGAAATTACCAGAGAGTGTGGTAGTATTCAGAGAAGAGATGTAAATCATCCTTTGATAAACTCAATATACCTGACTATAGTAAATGCTATTTTCACTAAGAAAAATATAATCTACAGCATGAATTTCTGACTTATCCATGTATTCTGATTAATAACTAATTTATCATTTGTCAGTCACTCAAAATATGCCAAATACTGTGGTTAATGCTTTACTACATATCATTTAAGCCTCTCATGGCCAAGTCAGTAGTTGCTGTAACTACTACTAAATTACAGGTAAAAAACTGAAGGTCAGAAGGATTAAGTGTGGAAGCCTACAAAACTAGTGAGAGGCTAGTAAGAGACTGCCTTTGTTTGAATAACTAATGATTAAGCATTCTTAAAAACTAAGATAGACTTCCTGCCAAAGGATGACACAGCTCTCATTTTATACTGGTTGTACTATATTAAAATCTTAGTGCAATGTCTATGTGGAGACTACAAATATCTAGGGAAATAAGACACTCAAGTATGGAATACTTATCTCATATCTACAGTAAATTCCCTTGCTGTTATTTCTTGAATCAGATCTTTGTAAATCTTAACCTCTAAATTTATAAATTCACAATTATTAATAATTCTAAAACATTAGCCAGAACAGTATTCATAATTCCTAATTTCTACATTCCTTGGAATTTTCCAATGTTTTTTGAAGATTCTGGATTATAGCTAACGGAAAAATTGGAAAGTCTTGGATGTCATCATAGACTATTGCATCAATAGGGATGGATTGCTAGATGCTATCATTTATGATGCTCCATCTACATTCATAGCAGTTGAATTTAAGGATTTTGGAAACAGAAATTTCATCATTGTAGACATACAGTAGTGATTTTCACTGTATCACTTTTATTGATACTTAACACAATTTCAAACATTCAAATCTGTGGAAAGAAATTCACCACAGCACCTATTGTAGGGTATTTATATTTTAAGGAGTACCAGAAATTTCAGAGAATTATTGTGGGATTTAAGATCTTTCATTCTAGGGCCAGTCTTCCAAAGCCACATCAATAATGGTTGAAAGTTATTCATCTCTGCAGGCAGTCTAGCAGCCTACATGAAATCACTTAGTGGTCTGAATTTATCTCCAGAGGGAACTGTCATGATTGGCAGTTTGAACAAAGAGGACTAGAATGAAATGGACCTGCTAGCTAGAAGTGAGTGAATTTCTCCTGTGGGCATGACAATGTTTACTTCCTACAACTTGGCTTTAAGTGACCTGAGAGCTTTAAATGGAGAAAGGTGTTTTATTCAGTGGGGGGAATATGGGGCAATAGAGCAAATTTTTATTCCAGTGAAAGCACAAGAAAAATCATTTTACTATTTCTCCATTGCTGGCATCATGTAATACATAAGTTATAATGAGTGTAATGACCCCTATACCTTGATTCTCTATATCTGCCTTATTGAACCTAATGTGAACTATGTCATACCAATTATTATTGTGTGACTCACAGAAGAAGGCAGATAAGAGTATATTTGTTTACTATTATTATTTTTCATTATTTTGAAACTCTAGTTGGAGTCTGTGGATTGGTAGCAATTTTATTTTACAATTTCTTAGAAAAAATAATTAGAAAAATTTGTGGATATTCCCAAGATACATTATCTGTCATTCTCCTTTGTAATATAAATCACAGACTGGTTGTGTCAGTTCATGTCTTTTCCTCCGGCATAACATTGAGATGGTAGTAAAGACTAAATGAGTCCACCTTGAGCACTCTACTGATAGGTGTCTTCCTTGAATAACTTGACACATATATTTTTGCAAACCCTGCAGATGCCAGAAGGAAAGAGGTAGCACTCTTTTTCTTATTACTTAACGGAATTACTATCTAGTAAACATTTAGACCAATGCCAGGTAAGTAATGCTTATTACATAGAAAAGCAGAACTACTTGTTAAGCTAGTTTTAATGATTTGCCATAGTATTTTAAAATTCAAAGGCTCCCAAATGGAGCCATTTTTACCAATCTTTTTTTTAAAAAAGAGGTTTATACATTTGGGTGATGTGAACAAAGAAAGAAGTAGTACCTTTTACTTCCCTACTTTAATCTAACTGCTTGTTTCCAGACCAGGCAGGTAGGTCTTGGTTTCTACATAGAATGTGGCTGTCCAGTCAAGAAACAGGTGATGTCTCCTCATGGACCATGACCCTCTGCCAAATAAAGGTTCAAAGAACTTTCAGTGAAATCAGGTTGTGTCTATTCTTGGTATGTGATCCCTGATAGTAGAGATATAATACCAATAAGGCATCTCCAATGTCTTGGAAGCTTGTTTCTTATTTGTACCATTCACCCAAGATTCATACATCACAAGGTGGAACTGACTCTGATTGGCCTATTTCCCTCAGTCAAGTAGAACAAATCTAGTTATTATTGGATCAGCTGCTCTATATAACACCAAACAATCTTCTGTCCAGATCACATTTACCCACCGAAAGTCATCTTGGAAACATAATTAGAGTTGACATCTTAGATAATGTGTGTGACTAAAGCTACTAGTTTGCAGAGGAGGCAGTTTCCTAAGAATAGTCCATGCAGTCAATTTACAAGAATTATATCAGTTTGAACTCATTCTGCAGAGAATATGAGTGTAACTCAGGATAACCCATTGAAGTGAATACTTGCAAGTCGTATCATCAAAATGTTTTTTTCTGTTTGAATCTTTTTTGCTTTGAATTTAAAGTATATTTGTAAGTACTTCTCTGGAATCTTTCAAATTGAATTTAGGCATTGGATAAATAAAACAATGCTTGTATGTTCCCTGACAGAATACATATAAAATCCAATCACAGCATCTCCCATGACTTAGAGGATGCAAGTTTCCTTGCCCTAAGACTCTTATACCGCAGTCTTAGCCTTGGATGAATTGAACAAAGAAGAGCGTTTCACTAATCATTTGTTTCCTACCTTATTCTTGACTACTTAGTCCTGGCCCACCCAGATTTCTTTTCAAATGGGTCACAATTTCTACACAAAGGTCTTTCACTCTGTCATTAACCAAAGTAATTGTCTCTTATAGACCATAACCCTCTGCCAAATAATGATTGGTGCTGCAGCACCGCATTAAATATTTCCCAAGAGTTGATTTAACACCTGCCCTTCTCTGCCTGAAATTTTTCAATCATTCTTTGATTTATATTTTCCAAAATAATTTGAATTTACTTTAATACAAATGTTTATTAATATTCCAAATCCCTGAGTTTGGAACATTGACTTATCATATCCATTGATTTCCAATTTTATAGTTATAATAACAAATACAAATAATTAACTTTTTTGTTAACTATGGTTGTTGCACTATTACTATACCTATGTATTTATTTATTTGTTTATTTTTTCTTTTCAATCAACTAATTTCAATTTCTAGATGAAAAATTAACTTAGTAGCAAACAGTCCTATTAAAATATAGTCTCTGCTGTTAAAATAGCTACCCAGGTCTCCTGCATGGTAGGTGAGCATTCTACCACTGAACCACTCGTGCACCCACATTATTTGCTTTTTTTCCCCTACAATTTGCTTTTTAAAAAATCAATGCCATTCTCATTTTCTATAATTTCATTTTCTATTGCTTACAAAATATTAAGTCTTTGTGTTCAACCTTGAGCTATTGAATGAAATACTATCATTTTTTCTAATTTTTGAAATCTTTGAGCACTATAATCAATGGTATTTTTACTATTTTTCTTCCTAAAATCTCTCATATTACTCAATCACTTTCCTGTGAAATTAACTGCTTCTATTATCAATGGGTATTTATTAAAAGATAAATATTTTTATGTCTTCAAAAATTTTTACATGCAAATTTTAGCTGAAAGGAAAATAGGTATAGGTACATTGGTTCATATATGGTGCTGTCACCGCAATAATTTATTTAGTGTCTGGGCACTATTTTAGTTATTTCAGTTTGCTAGAGCTGCTGGAATGCAATATACCAGAAATGGGTTGACTTTTTCAGTGAGGATTTATTAGTTTACAAATTTATAGTTCTAAGGCCATGAAAATGTCCAAATTAAGGCATCAAGAGGAAGATACCTGCTTGAAGGAAAGGCTGCTGGCATCTGGGTTTCCTCTGTCATGCAAGAAGGCACATGGCGATAACTGCTGGTCCTTCTTTCCTGAGTTGGTTCCAATGGCTCTCTCTCTCTCTCTCTCTCTCTATAATCCAGAGGCTTTTCTCTGGATTCTATCTCTTAGCTTCTCTGAGCTTTCTGAGTTTCATCTGTCTCTTATGCTCTCATAAAGTACTCAAGCAAGGGAATTAAGACCTACCTTAAATGGGCTGGATCACATCTCAATGGAAACAACCTAATCAAAAGGTCCCATCCACAATAGGTCTGCACCCACAAAATTGGATTAAAAAACCATGGTCTTTTCTGAGGCACATAACAGATTCAAACCAGCACATAAGTGGAAAGAAGAATTTGACTTGAATATAAGTAAGATGTTTCCAAAAACTTTATAAGGTCAGAAAATTTGTTCTTACTATTATACATAGTGGTGATAATGGATTGAAATATTAAGAAAGAAGAACTGCTGAATGTTAAAATTTTAATACTGGTGTTTTTTATTAATTATCATCATCTATTGACTGTTGTGTTGTTTTATAAACAGTAGATACATAATATTTTTATTTTTATTTTATTTTTTTGCATGGGCAAGCACCAGGAATCGAACCCGGGTATCTGGCATGGCAGGCAGGAAGTCTGCCTGCTGAGTCACTGTGGTCCGTCCAGATGCATAATATTTTAACACCATTTTATTAACATAAACTCTGCAGATTTAATGAAGTGTATATTTAACAAAGGAAATTGGAATTGTTTTTCACATTTTTAAATAATAATAACTTTGTGTAATGATATCCCTGGAAAGTTCCAAACATTAAAATTTTTTTCACTGGATAGAAAGAAATTATGCTGTTTCTGTTATTATGACCAGTTTAGCTGAACTATTGAACAAACTTGAGTTGCTACTGCAGATCAGATTATCCCTCTTTCATTTAGCCTGCGGTCTGCCCACTCTTCCTATACTACTAATGAATCAGAAATTGCTTTTGTTGTAGTACTTAGGAAAGAGCTTGCAGGTATCAAGGTTGCTTTGAGCATGAGAAAACTATCAGGCACAATCTTTCCCTGCTGTGGGGAATGTTCAGTCTTTCTAGTTGAGGATTCAGAACTCAGCTAGGGTTTTCTCATTCTGTTTGATGCAGGGATTTTAGAGCTAGAAATTTATTCTAATTAACTTTGTTAAAGAGTTCATCTCATATACTTTCATAATCTGAGAAAACCGGACACAAATTATGTACCCATCAAGAGAACCAAGAAAATGATGGTAGAGCTTTATTATTATGTATCTATGTCCAGTAAGATTATTTCACAACCTAATAAAATAGGTGTTCAAAAAATAAGTTATTATATTTGTAAGTAGATTTGATAACATGTTTTTTTCTAACTGACAATCTTTTTTTAAGTACTAGAAAAAATGATGAAAATATACCAAGATTTTTAACAACTAAATGTTTTTAGATTGTAATCATATTTTTCTCTTGTAATTATATATTATCTCATGTATATGTTTTTGTCAAAATCTTCAGTTTAGAAAGCTCCATTTGGTTCATTTCAGGAAGAAGTTTGAGGCTAAAGAAATGAATCTTTATCATAATTGTGATATTTACCATTATGAATGATGGCAATATCACCAAATACTATGGTGATTCCTCCATGGCAAAAAGGACATCTGAAGATTTTCAAAGAATAGTTTTATGATACATAAGATCTATGGAAGAATTGTCACTGTTCTGGCTGTTTAGAATGACCATTTTCCATTGAATATAAAATCTTTGCCCCAATATATATTTAGCATGAACTGATATTTCTGAAGGAGAGAAATCACAGTCAACTGCCTCTGAATTAGTAGAATCCATTGATGAGCCAAGATACATGTTTCAGACAATTTGTTTAAAATAGCTGTTTATAATAAAGAAAAAAAGAGACAAACTTGATGACATGTTAGCAAAGGATATGTTATATCTTTCCAAATTATGGATAACTTTTGTAGAATAAATTCAGACTCTTCTCTTGGCATTCTCTTAATTCATTTTGCCCAAGAAGAAATGCTTAAAATACCTGAGTTTATTTCCATTTGATTTTGCCCATTTCCTAACTATGAATAAGCAATTTTATTCCACCTTGTTTAATGAAAACATTATAAAAGTTCATGTGAATGAGTTCAAAATATTGTGAAAACAAGTGCCCTTGAATGCATGATGCTAAGTGGCAAATTCTGTCTGTTGAATCCTCACATTATGTTTTAATGCATAACTCAAATATCACCTTCTTCAAAGAGTTTCTTTAATCTCCCCAGCTGAATATGATCCTTCTCTCTGATGTTACAACTTTAGTTTTTATATCTTGCAGCATTAGCCATCTTTTTACCTTACATTGTAGTCATTGTTATTTGAATACTAGCTCTAGACTTAAGCAAATGGTGAATTTCAGGGCAAGAGTCCTTCTTTCTTATTTGTCTGGTATCTTTTTAATCTTTTCCTGGGTTATTGAATATATTAAATATTAATATTTGGCTGAATTTTTTGAATACCTGTGGTGTTTTGTTCTGTTGTTGTTCATTCTCTATTCAATATGAGTATATAGTGAATTGAAAATTTAGATTAGAATGTCGAGACCACTAAATCAAGAGAAGGGTAAAATTTACTGTCTTTTAATTTTGCTACAAAAAATGTTGGCTTTAAAGCACATTTTATAGTTGCCTTTAATTCATAGTTAATGTATTCATTTTAGATCCAAGGATGGAAATTTCCCTCAAAAATAATTAAAAGGCTATTTATTCTAAACACGTCCTTTATGACCTTACAGATAATTTACCATCTAAATTTCATGTTCCCAGAATGAAAAATTAGTTACTAAATGGAAGCTACTTGAAGTTTTTTATTTGTTCTTCTATTATAATATTTTTCACATCCTAACATCTTTCTTGAATTTTGGGGAACAAAGCATCCCCATTTTCTGGGCATGAATGAAACATAAACAGCCAAATTATTTCTGATTTACTTTTACTCTGTGTTGTGAAAAGGCCAGGGCCCTTTTGAGTGGTCTTTTGGGTAAAACAACATATTAGATATTGTCTTTATTTATAAACCAAAATTAAAAACTCAGTTACTCAGTCATGCTAGTCACATTCTTGGTGTTCAGAAGTCACATGCGGTTATGACTATTATTTTGGATTTTTGGATAGGATGTTGGAGATTGTGTGTTTTACATTGTTGTGTGTCTGAGATCTTTTATTACTATTTTTTAAGTCTTAGGCACTATTCTGATAAGCAGTTGGTTGTTTTTGGTTTAGTTTGATCATCTTGAGAGGTTTTTAAATTTTCTAGGGTTGTTCCAACGTACCTTTTACCCCAAGGTAAATTTAGCCACATTATTTAAATCAGACCCTTCTGATGTCTAAACTTAATGCCCAAGGGTCAATTTGGGCTCTCCACTTTTGCTGGTAGGAATTTGAATGGTTCTTTGCCCTTTGTGGTTATGGGGTGTCTTCAACTTACACCTTTCCAATAACTTTTTCAACAGTCTCGTGGAATTTTACCCTGTGCATGCAGGTCTTAGGATTCTGCAGGGATTCAAGGGACTCCTAGCAGATTTTCAGAGTTCCCTTTCTGCATAGCTATCCTTTCTCAACTCTGATATCTATATCCTCCTCTCAATAAGATCATTTTCTCTGCCTGTAAAACCCTCTCTGCTCCCTGACCTGAAATATACTTTCCATGCAGAAACTGGAGTGATCCTAGTACTTACCTTTTTTGTTCTTTTTCTCTCAGCTGTCATGCTTCTGCACTCCCTGTGATTTAATTTCTGAAAACAGTAGTGACATACATAGATACATGGTTTTCCAGTTATTTAATCAGGAGGACAAATCCAATCCCAGTTGTTCTACCATGATTGGAAGTAGAAATCTTTCTTCAACCGATTGAATATTCATGTAAGAGAGAAGTATAAATTAAAAATTACACTATGATATCAGGCTTGATGTTCCGACTGCTGAAAAAAATAATGTACAACATGACAACAAAAGCCCTTTACATGATTGGTAGAAACTTGCCAGTGAGTCCTTTGTGAGAGATATTAGATGCATAAGTATTTTAGTGTGATTAAGGGTCATTACATAGAACTGCACAATTGGGAGTTTGGAGTTACAGATATGGGAGCTATCCACAGAGTTAAGGATGAAATCAGGGACAGCTTGTTGACATTTACAGTGAGAATTCAGAGTACAGGCATGCCTTAATAATAAATTTGACTCAGTGCCACCATCAAAGACAGATCACTGGACTCTGTAAACCGTGGGGCAGGGTTCATCTAACAATTCTTGTGTTTGCCTTTCAACCAGCATATCACTCTCCAGGAAATAAAATGTCAACCATGAGAGTTGTTTATCATTGAAAGTAAATCTATGATGTTTCCAAGAATATGCATCATGTAAGAGCAAAAGAAAATAATGTGATTTCTACAGCTTCTATTACTGATGTTGGTCTGGATTGGTAAAAAAGGTGGCCATCAATCTTTTCCAAAGAGCCAAGAAATGGATTATTAGTGTGTGTGTGTGTGTGTGTGTGTGTGTGTGTGTGTTTTGATAAAATGATTAAAAGACACTAGTATAATGCAGATGCTAAACTTTTATTTTAAAAATGTATATCCTTGGCTTTTCATTTCTCAATTGATTCTTAGAGCATTTGCCTTAAGGAATGCAATAGATTGCAAGATTTTAAAAATAATACCTAATTTACTACCTTCCAAACAAATTTGAACAATTGATCAAGAAATTGTTTAACTGTGACTAATCTGAAAGAATTAGTAAGCAATACAATCCTTGTTCTTAACATTGTCATACTCTGAATTTTGTATGAATAAAATGTTTATGAAATTTACCTTTGTTATAAGGAGGTATTTGTAATGTTGAGTGTCCAATATAAAGTTTAAGTAATCTGAGGAGTAAGAATGAACAACTTAATTTGAAATATTTTATGTTACTTAGTTGTTCCTAATTTGGGGAGTAGCTGTTTTGAATGCATAGTGAATAAATTTTCAAGTACATCCAATTTAGATGCCTTTCCTTTTACCACTTTAATGTGCAATTTAGAAGTGGCATTTAAAGTGAATTTTTAAAATTCAGATGCACTTATTAGTTATTTTCATAACTAGAAGATTTTAGAAGAGTCTTCTATTAAAAGTGTAATTGTCAATGTTAAAGTGTATAAATTAGCTAGTGTTCATCAGTGATCACCAATGTTCCAGATTGTGCCCTTGTAGAGATTTTATTTTCTCCATAATGCTTCCTTTAAATTATTAGGCATGTCAGAAGATGATGCCTAGAAATAATATGTGCTTAATAAATATTTTTGAATGAATGACTGGCTGAATGAATGAATTTAAGGCCTTAAAAGTAATAAACCAGTAAGTGCTGGAATACTTAGAAATAAAGATTGCATTCAGTTTAATCAAGCACACTTACCCACTCTGACAAGGTCAGAAAACATTTTTTTTTGCAAAAGCTGGCAGTCCTTTAGAAAACATAGGAACCATTAATTAAATTGATTTAAAAAAAAGTAAGGTTGAGAATAGAAATTTCAACACTGTTACCCAGCCTATTCATCCACTGATCATTGATGAACACTAATTACACATACTGTTTGGTAACTGATATGTGCTATTGGTTCAATTAAAGAGAAAATATAGAATTAATTCTGGTTAAGTCCCCTTCTTTAACTGCAAGGTCATATTTTTCTTACATTAAATTTTCTAATTGAATTTATGATTTTTAATGCTTTTTCTCTTCCACAGCATTTAATGAAACGTATTATTGACTTCTGATAGAGGGGTTCTAATAATGAACGTCCACCTATTATAGAAAATGTAGACGTAAAAATGCATGTGTTCAAACAGTAAATAGAGGTTACATTCCTATGTTCCATCCACCATCTGACCTTCGTCATATTCTATTTTCTTTTTCATTGATATAGAAGGTGGCTTATTCCTTGAACTTGCATCTGAAAAATAGACAAAAATAAAAACAGCTGTAAAATGTTAAATTATTAAGCAGGGCCAAACTTTGGATAAATAAATCAGGAATTTATGTGCAGGTATCTATTAAGTTATTATGAGTAGTTTTCTACTTCATTTAACAATACACTGTTCACCTTTTATATTATTAAATTTTCTTGTGAAGAAACTCGGTAGTACTTAGGGATTTTTTACCGAAGTATACTATTGAAAAACAGTTAAAGTCAGCGCACTATGTAGTCTAATTATTTACTTTTTGATCGTTTGTTTGTTTAAGGTTTAAAACAAGGTGAGCTAACCATGACCGGCAAAACACAGACCAGCAATGTCACCAATAAGAATGACCCCAAGTCCATCAACTCCCGGGTTTTCATCGGCAATCTAAATACAGCCATTGTCAAGAAAGTGGACATCGAAGCCATTTTTTCCAAGTATGGAAAAATAGTTGGATGCTCAGTGCACAAAGGTTATGCATTTGTACAGTACATGAGTGAGCGGCATGCGAGAGCTGCAGTGGCTGGAGAAAATGCCAGGATCATCGCCGGCCAACCACTTGGTAAGTCACAGTTGCGGATTTCATGTTAGTACCAATCCCTGCATGTAACTGGAGATGGTTTTATTGTTTAAAAGGCAATAACACTCTACTGTCTCTCTCTTCTCTAGTCAGCTATAGTGCTTGTATCTTTATAAATTATATTTTTGTCCTCATGTTGTTTTACATATAAATGTCTTCTTTTAGCTACACATTTATAAAGCTGAGATTAAATCTTCTTTGTAATATTTTTATTACTTCCACCAATCCTAACACAGAATCAGGCAAATAACCCATGTGCATCCTGTTTAGCTTTATTGGACTTGAAATGGCTTCTATCTTCCAGAAGACCTTATGGTAATCAAAGCATAACTTTTGCTTACTGTGTGTTTGTAACATTTGCCTTGATGAGCTAAAGCATCCAATATATTTTCCTCATTCCCTTTTTTTGGGGGGGGGGCTAGGGGGGGAAGAATTATTAAAACCACAAAAGTAAGTAAATTTTAGAAGGAAAGAAGGAATGTAATCCATTATTTCTTATCTATTTGTTAACCTCATACATTATGCCTGTTTGTCATATACAACAGTCAGATTTGTATCCCATGACCAAGAAATCATATCAGATTCCAAACAAAGGAGTAGAATGCGGTCTGAAGCAATAGGAGAAGACATTTATTAAGGAAATGTTAATTGTAGGTAATATATAGACTTTAAAAGTTAGAAAATCATTTAGATATTTTTCTATAAGAGGAAAAATATTATTGATACATTACTGATTCACTAATTTATATCTCTTGGCCTGCATAGATTGGTATATCAAATTGGCTATTCAACATTTTCTCTTGGATATTCATCAGGCATTTCACCTTCATTTGTCCAAAACAAAACTGGTGCTTTTTCCCATCCACAAACTCTCCTACCCTAGGCTACTCCATCACGATAACTAGAAACCCCATATATTCAGGTTTTGAAACAAAAATCCTAGGGTCAACCTTAATTCTTTCCTTTCCTCAACCCCACTCCAAATATTATCTATTCTCAAGTTTTCTTGCTCCAAATATATCCCTAACCTAACCATCTTTTAAATCTGTACCAATGGCCCTCTCATATAAGACGTATGACATATATGCTTATAAGACATAAATGCTTCATGTTCTACTGAAATACTCCCTCTAACTGGTCTTCCTTTTGCTTCCTTGCTTCATTCTGTTTGGTACTTAAAACTTAGCTCCGCAGAGAGGATCTCCTTGATCAGCCTGTCGAAACTAGAATGTTTTCTGCCCTTTTTCATAGTCCCATCATATATGGAACTACGTATTTAATTTGTGATGGTAACCTCTGTCATGTCCTTAGGCATAAAGCTGGAGGAACATATTTAAAAAACAATTTAAATAGAATAAATCAAGTTAGAAGAGAGTTAAGAATATTGTGAGCATATTCAAGTTATATAAAGCAGTTAAGAAAAACGAGGGGAGGGCAATTCCATAATTCATTAAAATGAGAGTGAACCCTGAAATAACACACTTGGGTGGGGACAAAGAAAGATCCTTTAAGTGCCCTCTGTATAATAATCACTGCTATATGATAATATAATTTTTACTTACCCTTTTCCCCTTCATTTTCTTATATGTTAAAGAAAGGTAATGCTTTCCAAATAGACAATGGTTTCCAATTGTCCCTTTTTGTTTTCCTTAATCTCCCATTCTGCTTCCTTATCTTGACATGGGAATTTTCTGTTCTTTTTTATTTTTCTTTCCATTTGAAGTTATTTTTTCAGACCACATCCCAACCAATTTCAGAGAAAATCCCACTTATTGCCTATTTCTTGCTTTTTTCCTATGAAACTAACACATATTTTATAGAAATGTGATTATTTTGTTTTTATTTAATAGAATATCAAGATATTGTTCATTAAATGTCCAGTTCACTTATTAATGAGCTGAAGCTGATTTTCCAGAGTCCCCTTTTCTATCATTGTTCATCAAGTCATCATCCTTTAAGAACAATGCAATAAGGAAGGAGTAATAGCCATCCTAAGATGCTTACTTACATTCACCCAAGGAGAAAAAATAATGACACCAATTCACTTTTCTTTGAGTGGCAAAGAGTTGAATTGTGCTTTTTCTCATTTCCAGTCACTCCTCTGGGATTTTCTTTTGGTTGTGTCCTCATGCTAATCTCCACAGCATGTATCTTAATCAGCCACAATCACCCTGAATCCAAGTCAATGACTTTATTCTTTTAGTTGAAATCTAGTATCTCACTACTTTGTCTAAAGCTTAATGTCTTTTTATACAGAGCAAGCAGTTAGCTATTTAACTAATAACTTTGGTTTTCAGGACAAAAGTCTAAACCATTCACTACAGGTTCAGGCAAAAAGCAAGAGTATGTCTTTAGTAGTTCCCTGTAGGGAGTTAGTTTCTCAGCTGAATGCTGAATGAGACCCTTAATTTTCCAGGAGGTATAGCCACTTCAAGCTCTAAATCCTGTTCTTTTGTTTGCTGACATGGGCAAAACTTGGGTTCAGGTAAATCAGTCTCTTGTCCTTTAATTTTTCTTACTTTGAAATAAACCCTTTTTGATGTTCAGCCTCCACACAACCCTGAAAAACTTAATATGAAGCCATTTGATCAAGGATCAAGTAATACACTCTTGTCATAAGGAATTGATTTTAGCTTCATGTATTACAGTCTCTCTAACATGCTCCTTTATCTTTAGAATGGGAAGGAAATTAATATTGATTAACCCATGCTCTGAGATAGTTTTCTGCATATATTAACTAATTTGATCTCAAATAATATATGTATATATATCCATATATCTTCTTCTGAATAAGAACATACTCTCATCATCGCTATGTATTAAAAAAAACTTATAAGCAATTTAGGGATTAGATTTAAACATCAATTGTACTAGGACAAATTAAACAACCTTTGTTGCATAGTCCTGTAGGTCACTAAGGAGGTGAAGAATATAAGAGAGAAAAGGCTATGGGTGTTAGACAATGATTTAGAAGTGAATACATGGTATTAAAGTCAACGTATATGTCTGAGGGTATTCAGGTTAAATGTATCTAGTAGAAT
Organism: Myrmecophaga tridactyla; assembly: GCA_004026745.1. NCBI lineage: Eukaryota > Metazoa > Chordata > Mammalia > Pilosa > Myrmecophagidae > Myrmecophaga > Myrmecophaga tridactyla. The sequence continues at coordinate 19,938 of PVIY010032247.1, forward strand.
CTTGGGTACACAGATCATAAACTAAGGAGAAAGATTTGGGAGTCATCAACACAGCTACTAAAGTTGGACTAGTGGATAAGCTCACCCAGGAAAGTCTATAGAATGAGACGAAAATATTGGCTGAAGATGGATCTCTTGAGAAATTTTTCAGTCCCTGGAAACAACCATTTCTGTTAAGCCCACTGCAAATATCTAAATCAAAACTGTTTTCTGCGCAGCTATCTGATTCCCAGTTCTAAACTGTAGTTAATTCTGTGGTTAACATGGCTTTCCTAAACTTCCTATATTAGAGCACTGCTTTCTTAGGTCTACAGTCCTTAAATTGCTTCCCTTAGACTACTAATGATTTCCAAACAGCCAAGTCCAAATATCCAATTTCTCTTATTGATTTAATATATGAAAATCTTAATTTACGATATCTCAAGTGCATGATCTTTAAGCCTTAAGTTTCTTTCCAGATCAATATCTGTTATACCCAAAGTCATCTGCCCAACAGAGAAGCAGAAAGAATTTTATCTATCATATCAAGTTTATTGTCTGTCTTTTAATACACCATTGGCATAAATAGAAATGTTTTGTAGACCGATATTAAATCAGCCATTGCAGACACAGTCAGGAAAATTATACTCACCTGACTATAATAGACCTAAAAATTAAGGTCAAGATTTCCATAAGTCTGTTGGTACTATAAATATTCTGTATTTTTCAGGAGAAATAGCTTTTATCATGAAATTATCCTCAAATTGTGGTTTGAGTTTTTAAATATAGGCCAAATTTACCTTCTTTTCAAATCAATATAAAAGGAGAAATTTACTTAAAATGTTACTGAATCCCACCTAAAAATTACAGTGTATAGATTAACTGTGGGAGCTCAGAAATTGGAGCTCAAAATACTGGTACTCTGTTCTGAATGTTGAAAGTAGGCCACTGTCTAAGGTCTTGATTGATTTCTTTCCCTTGGGTTTTTTTATTCTTATTATGTTAACACAGAGTCCTAAATTCTATACCAGAACACATACAAAGGCTAATATTGGAAATTTATATTACTTTTTCATCTAAATTTAGTCACTGAACTTTTTTTGTTCAAATGTCTTTTGTGAAAGATGAAGCACAATTTTAGAATGTTTAATAACAATTTTTATATGTGAGGTCACACATAATGTGTCCTTTTGTACCAAAATATCAGGTAGTGGTTGGAGGCTAAGTCTAGATCAGTACTATTTTTATACATCTACTAATTACACTGATTTGATTACACAGGTGCTATAAATAAATATGTGGGATGTCTTTCCTTATCTTTAGATTATTGCATTGTTAAGATGCTTGCAAAAGACACAATTTATGAACTTAAGTTGGTTACTAATACTACAAGGGACTAAACTCGAAAGCATAATGAACCCATAGAAATTATCCTTGTTTTAAAGCCTACAGTCTTTGAGAAGCAAAGTCTAGTTTGAAAAGGGAATACATTAAATTAATTTCACTACATTATAATTTTTACAAATGCTAAAGGATTTCAGAGTAGGAGCATGATGAGTAGGGATTATTAATGTTAAAATAAATCTGGTTATTATTCTCATCCTAAAGTAAGTAGTTTGAAAGGCATTAGTAGAGAAGCAGATGTTGAGAGCAATACTGAGTAAGGACAAAGGAAAGGGAACAAACAAATGATTGTTACAATCCTTCATGCATGCCCTAAGAATAATAGATTTCAAATATGTTCTATCCTGAGCTACCATTTTGTATCCAGAGTGATCTTTTCAAAACTACAAATTCAATCAAGTCACTTTCTGATTTAAATTTTCAGTGATTTCCCAACATTCTCAGAAAAAAGAGAATGAAATCCACTCTCTCTCATAGCCTACGAGTTTCTACATGATTTGTTTCTTACTCATCTCCTACTCACTTCATAGTCCTCTCAGCCTTGCTCAACTAAACTGACTTCTTTCAGATCTTTGAGCAAGTCACATTCTTTCCCTCCACAGGGCCTTTGCATGTGCTGTTTCAACTACCTAGAATGTTGTTTCTTATCAACCTCCCCATTACTACACCCCACTTCCCACTTCTTGACTTCCCTTTTCTGGCTCCTCACCTTTCAAATCTCAGGTCACATGCCATTCATTACTTTAAGGAAACTTACACTGATCTCTCAAACATAGAATATTTTCCTTCCCTTCCTAGCACATATCTTACTTTTTATCACATTTTACATTAGTGAATTTTTATACATTTTTTTATTATGAAGTATAACATATATACAAAAAAGCAATAAATTTCAGGGTACATTTCAACAAGTAGTTTTAGAACAAATTTCAAAGTATGGTATGAGTTACAGTTCCACTATTTCAGGTGCTTCCTTCTAGCTGCTCTAAGATACTGGAGACTAAAAAGAAATACCAATATAATGATTCAGTAGTCATACTCAATTGTTAAATCCTACCTTCTCTGATACAACTCTTCCTTCTCTTTTGATTCTTCTACTCTTTAGGGATATTTGGACAATGGCCATTTTAACTTCTTCATTTTGAAAAGGGGTGTTGACATGATGTGGCAGGGGAATGCAACTGCTTGATGCTCTTAGAGAGACTGGTAACGTGGTTTCAGGGCTTATCTGGCCTAGGAACATCTGGAGGTTATAGCTTTCTAAAAAGTAAACTTAGTGAGTTAAACTTTTATAGAATCTCAGATATTCTTTAGGGTTTACAAGAATACTGTTGGTTGGGGCTTGGAATACCATGGTAATTAGCAATATCTAGCTGAAGCTTGCATAAGAGTAACCTCCAGAATATCCTCTTGACGCTATTTGAAATCTCTTAGCCACTGATACCTTATGTTGTTGCATTAATTCTCCCCGCTTTGGTCAGGTAGGCATTGTCGATCCCACAATGCCAGGGCAAAGCTAATCCCTGGGAGTCATGTCCCACGTTGCCAGCGAGATTTATGTCCCCGGATGTCATGTCCTACACAGAGGGGAGGGTAATGATTTCCCGGGAAGAATTGGGCTTAGAGAACGAGGACACATCGGAGCAACAATAGAGGTCCTCCAAAAGTAACTCTTAGGCATTATTATAGGTAGGCTTAGCTTCTCCCTTACAGATATAAGTTTAATAAGAACAATCCTCAAAATTGAGGGTATGGCCTATTAACTTGAGAGTCCCTAATGCTTGAGAGGGTATCAGGGATTTCCAGATGGGAAAGTTTAATTCTTCCATTTTATCTCCAGTCCCTCAAGGAACTTTGCCAGTACTTTTTAATTATCTAACCAACATAGGCTGGAAAATATCCAGGTATTAAATTAACCTATACAGATTTGTAAGACCTTGTTCCCAGTTCTAGGCTCCATGTGTTTAGGTTGTTTAAATGAATTGGCCAGACAGGTTAAGTTAGAGTGAGTGTGACAGAAAATTTAGGTTTTGGACAAAATAAACCTCTCTTCCTTTGGTCTCATACAGCAGATGAAGTTCTAAAATACAGACAATATCATCCTTTATCCTGTATTTTGATTTACCTTGGTCCCAACCAGATCAACTTTGTTCTTATCGTCAATTGAATCCTGGTCTCTTTTTCAGTTTTTAACAGTTTTTTCAGTCTTTAACAGTTGCTGTATGTAGGAATGCTGACTTTCAAAGCTGCAGAATTCTGGCTCTGAATTGTAGGTGTCACACAGGTACCCAAAGTTCCAGGAAAATACCAGGTTATACACATATAACATAGCATTTCAAAATTTCGAAATAACACTTGAAGCTCTGGAACAAATGTCACTGCTAAAAGAGCTTACAGTCTAGGCCCCAATTTTCTAATAGATGTTTTCTAAAAGAGACCATATAATATTTGTTTTCTTGTTTCTGGCTTATTTTGCTCAACATAATGTCCCCGTGGTTCATTCACCTCATTGCATGCCTCACGACTTTATTCCTTTCTGTAGCCATACAGTATATTCCATCATATGTATTAACCATCGTTCACCCTTCTGCTTCTCAGTCAGCTTGCCCTTCAGCCACCTCCGTCCATTGGGTATCATGAATTATATCTCCATAAACATCAGTGTGCAAATGTCTATTTGACTTCCTGCTTTCAGTTCTTTCGAGTATATTCCCAGTAACGGGATTGCCTAATCATAAGTCAAACCTATATTTAGCCTCCTGTGGATCCATTACATTTTCCTCTGGAGGGGCTGCCACATTCTATTACCCTACCAACATTGAATAAGTATACTTTTCTTTCCACGTTTTCTCTAGCACTTGAATCTTTCTGTTTATTTATTTGGTTTGAATCTGCAGATTTTGTTGAGATGTATTCACATAGTTTATATTCTATCCAAAATAAACAATGTTTCACAGTATCTTAGCTGTACAATCATCATCACTCTCAATTTTAGACAATTTTCATTGGTCCAAAGAGAAAAATAAAAGGTAGACACACCCACACTAAAGAGAAAATCCAGCACTCTCCTTAACTCTTGTCCTCACCCCACCACCAATTATTTACCCCTAGCATTTTTGTGGTACTAGTAGTATATTCCTGTTAAATATAGATCACATCTTGCACTAAGTAGTTTTGCCTATATACCCTTCTATCATTAACTCTTTGTACAAGTGTCACACTTTTTAAATAGTGCATGCAAGAACTTATTATATATATTGCCTGCTGTATGGTGATGGTCACATTTTATTCTTTTCCCGTGTGACTATCCCATTATTGTAGCATCATTTGTTGAATTTTGGGGGGGAGGTGGAGGGAAGTACATGGGCCAGGTGTCCCACATGGCAGGTGAGAATTGTCCTCTTACCTCCTCAAGAACTTATTTATATTGGTAGTACTAATCGGTAAGGTATATAGCTCTAAACACCCCTTTCAGTCATATTTACCTTCAGTATAATACTATTACTTACAAACCCACTAATGAACTACCGTCACCTCTATCCATTCTCCTACTTCTAAGTTCAATCTTATTAACTAGACTGTATGTATTAGGTAACTGTTCCCCCTTCTCTAGCCCCTCTCTATCTCTAGGTCCCCTATTTTCTACATTTTAAGACTCTGAGTTGGTCTTTATTATGGGATTCATATTCATGAAATCATACAGTATCCTTTTGCGTATGGCTTATTTCACTCAGTATTATGTCCTGAAGATTTATCATGTCATCATATGCTTCAGGACTTCTTTTCTTCTCACTGCTGCACGATACTCCATCGCATGTATATAACATATTTTGTTTATCAGTTTTTCCATTGATGGACACTTGGGCTGTTTCCATCTTTTGGCAACTGTGAATAATGCCACTATGACCATCAGTCTGCAAATGTCTGTTTGTGACAGTGCTTTCAGCTCTTTTGGGTTATAATGAGTAGTAGCATTCTGGTTTGTAGGGCAACTCAATATTTTTTTTTTCTGAGGACCCACCAAACTGTCTCAGTAGCTGTACCATTATACATTCCTACCAACAGTGTAAGTGTTCCAATTTCTCCATATCCTCACCAACATTTGTACCTTCCTGTTTGTTTAATGGCAGCCATTTTTATAGGTGTGAGATGATATATCATTCATCTTTCGATTTGCTTATAGCTAATATCTTTTGCCCATTTTATAATTGGGCTGTTAGTTCTTCTGTTGTTGAATTGTATGATTTCTTTATATATACTGAATATCAAACCCTTATCAGATATATGGTTTCTAAATATTTTCTCCTATTGAGTTGGCTGGCTCTTCACCTTTTTGACAAAGTCCTTTGAGGCCAGAAGGATTTGATTTTGAGGAATTCCCATTTATCTATTTTTTCTTTTGTTGCTTGTGCTTTGGGTGTAAGGTCTAAGAATCTATTTCCTATTACTAGGGATCTTGAAGATGTTTCCCTATATTTTCTTCTAGAAGTCTTATGGAACTGGCTTTTATATTTAGGACTTTGATCCTCTGAGTTAATTTTTGTATAGGGTGTGAGGTAGGGGGTCCTCTTTTATTCCATGGATATCCAGTTCTCCCAGCCCCATTTACTGAAAATAGTTTTCTGTACCAGTTCAGTGAATTTGGGGGCCTTGTTGAAGTTCAATTTACTGTAAATCTAGGAGTCTACATCTGAAATCTCAATTTGAGTCCATTGGTCAAAATGTCTATCTTTGTGCCAATATCATGCTGTTTGGACCACTGTGGATTTATGGTAAACTTTAAAATCAAGAAGTATAAGTCTTCCCACTTGATTCTTCTTTTTTAGTATGTTTTTGGCTATCCGGGGCCCCTTTTCCTTCCAAATAAACTTGATAACTAGCCTTTCCAAGTCTTCAAAGTAAGCTGCTGGAATTTTGATTGGTATTGCATTGAATCCCTAGATCAATTTGAGTAGAATTGATGTCTTAATGATATTTAGCCTTCTTATCCATGAACATGGAATGTCTTTCCACCTCTTTATATCTACTTTGATTTCTTTTAGCAGTGTTTAGTAGTTTACATCCCTGGTTAAGTTTATTCCTAGATACTTGATTCTTTTAGTTGCTATTGTGAGTGGAATTTTTTCCTTAATTGTCTACTCAATTAGATCATTACTTGTGTGTAGGAACATTGCTGATTTTTGCACATTAACCTTGTAACCCACTACTTCACTGAATTTATTTATTAGCTCAAGTAACTTTGTCATAGATTTCTCAAGATCTTCCACATGTAAGATCATGTTACCTGCAAATAATGAAAGTTTTACTACATCCTTTCTGATTTGGATGCCTTTTATTTCTTTTTGTTGCTTAATTGCTCTAATTAGAACTTCTAATTATGTTCAAATAATAGTGGTGACAGTGAAATCCTTGTTTCATTCCCGATCTCAGGGGAAAGGCTTTCAGTCTGTCACTGGATATGATACTAGCTGTGGGTTTTTCATATATGCACTTTATCATATTTCATATGTGCACTTTATCATATTTAGGAATTTTCCTTTGATTCCTGTGCTTTCAATATTTTTATCAGAAATGGATGCCAAATTTTGTCAAATGTTTTTTCAGCATCAATCAAGATAATCATGTGATTTTTTTTCCCCATTCATCTTGTTAATATGTTGTTTTACATTGATTGGTTTTCTTGTGTTGAACCACCCTTGCATGCTTGGAATTAACCCCACTTGATCATGGTTATAATTCTTTTAATGTACCATTGGATTTGATTTACAAGTATGTTCAAGAATTTTTTGCAGCTATATTCATTAGGGAGATGGACCTGTAGTTTTCCTTTCTTGTATCATCTGTATTCAGTTTTGGTAGTAGAGTGATGTTAACTTCATAAACTAAGTTAGCATTCTTTTTTCCTAAACTTTTTGGAGGAGTTTAAGCAGAAATGGTGTTAGTTCTTTATGGAATGTTTGGTAAAATTCCCGTGTGAAGCCTTTTGTCCCTGGGCTTTTCTTTGAAGGAAGATTTTTGATGACTGAATCTATTTATTTGTAACTGTTTTGTTGAGGTCTTCTATTTCTTCTTGAGTCAGTGTAAGTTGTTTGTGTGTTTCTAGGAATTTGTCCATTTCATCTATGTTGTCTAGTTTTTTTGACATATAGTTGTTCATAGTATCCTTTTATGATTTTTTTAAATTTCTTCGGGGTCCATGGTAATGACCCCTCATTTCTGGCTTTATTTATTTGTATCCTCTCTCTTTTTCTCCTTTGTTGGCCGAGCTTAGGGGTCATCAATTTTATTGATTTTCTCAAAGAAGCAACTTTGGTTTTATTGGTTCCTTTTTATTTATTTATTTATTTTGTTCTCTAATTCATTTATTTCTGCTTTAATCTTTGTTATTTCTCTTCTTCTATTTGCTTTGGGATTAGTTTGCTGTTCTTTCTATAGTTCCTCCAGGTGAGCAGCTAAGTTCTTGATTTTTGCTATTTCTTCCTTTTTATGAGGGAGTTTATTTTAGTTTATTTATTTGTTTGTTTGTTTTTGCATGGGCAGGTGCTGGGAATTGAATCTGGGTCTCTGGCATGGCAGGCAAAAATTCTGCCCACTGAACCACCGTGTCCTGCCCTGCTCTTTCTTCCCTTTTAATATAGTCATTTAGGACAATAAATTTCCCTCTCAACACTTCCCTTGCCAACTTCTTTAAGTTCTGATATGTTCTATTCTCATTTTCTTTCATCTCCAAATATTTACCAATTTCTCTTGAAATTTCTTCTTTGGCCACAGATTGTTTAAAAGTGTATTATTCAATCTTCATTTATTTGTGAAAGTTTTGGTTCTTTGGTGTTTGTTGATTTCCAGCTGTATTCTATTATGGACAGAGGACATGCTTTGAATAATTTTAATATTTTTAAATTTGATAAGATGTGTTTTGTGACCCAGCAAAGATCTATCCTGGAGAATATTCCATGAGCACTAAAGAAGAATATCCTGTTGTTTTAGGGTGTGACAATCTATATATTTCTATTAGATCTAGTTCATTTATCACATTGTTCAGGCTCTCTATTTCCTTATTAATCCTGTTTGGTTGTTCTATCTATTAAAGAGAGTGGTGTATTGAAGTGTCCCACAAATTATTGCTGAAACAATTATCATTCTCTTCAGTTTTGCCAGTGTTTGCCTCATGTACTTTGGAGCTCCTTGATTGGGTGCATAAACAGTTATAATTGTTATTCCTTCTTGGTGAATTGTACCTTTTATTAATATGTAGTATCCTTCCTTGTCTCTTATGAAATCTCTGCATTTAAAATCTATTGAAATAGATTGAAACAAACTTTTAATCTATTTGTTACCTGGCTCTAAGTTGGGTCTCTTGTAAGCAGTATATAGATGGCTCATGTTTTTTTTGTTGTTGTTGTTGTTTTTATTTTTATTTTTTTATTTTTTATTTTTTTTAACATGGGCAGGCACCGGGAATCGAACCCAGGTCCTCGGGCATGGCAGGCAAGTATTCTTACCTGCTGAGCCACCGTGGCCCGCCCGGCTCATGTTTTTTTAATCCATTCTATCAATCTGTATCTTTTAATTGGTGAGTTTAGTCCATTAACATTCAAAGTTATTACTATAAAGGCAGTTCTTGAATCTGTCATTCTATTGTTTGATTTTTATTTATCAAATCCATATATTTTCCCTCTCTTTCTTTTTACCCTTTAAGTTACCCTTACTAATACTCTTCCGTTCTGTGCTCTCCTCCAGACCTCTTTCTCCTGTGTTTTTTTTTTTTTTTTTCATCTGACAGAACTCCTTTAGTATTTCTTGTAGGGCTGATTTCTTAACAAATTCTCTCAGCATTTGT
>PVIY010032248.1:0-29145 GCA_004026745.1 Myrmecophaga tridactyla
AAGTAAGGTCTCACAGGGGAAGGAATGAGGCCAACTTCCAAAACTTGAAGAGTCCACGCATGAAGAATACCTGGTGGGAGCTATCTTGGTGCAGGAGATCAACTCCTATCTTGTGTACTAACTTCACTGCGTGATGCAATTTGGATGGACTCCAATCTACAACGGAGGTCACCATCAATGTCTTCACATCATAGGTAGCAGAGGAGGAAAAGGAGGAAAAGAATCAGAGTCAAGTAGCAGCAAATGGACCCATTGTAGACCTGCTTCTGCAAGTGCTTGTGAGGTCTTAGGTGAGACTTTCACATCTGCTTCCATCACCCATTCCACGTTCCCCTTAACGTCTGCCAACATCACGGCTTATGATGGATCCCAAACCTTCCTTTACACCTGAGCTGAACCCTTGGTGATCCTGCCTTGCTGTGTTGCCCTAGTTCTCCACTGACAAGGGCTTTTAGCCAGGGAGCCCTAAGGGTGCCCCCCCACCCACGCAAAGACCCTGGGTTCCAGATATTGTCTTCTTTCTCATTGGTAATTGGGATCAATCTCTGTGACCAGCACATTGATTCCCTTCTTTGCCTATTGGCATATTTTCTCAGGGACGTGAGAGGCCAATATGGCCAGAGGCAGTGTCAGCGTCCAGTTCGTCAGATCCGTGAGTGCATTGTCTCATTTCCTACTCGGGCACAAGGACGTCCACACCACTCATCCCCAATCAAGTCACAAGAAGAAAATATTTGTATTATTTCCCCACTTTCACCCAGTGGTTCCCAGACTGGCGCATTCTGGCTTTGGGGAGCTGGTGCTCTGCGTTTGCTACCCGAGTGAATGGGTATTGGCTCTGTCAAATGCCTTCTCTGCATCAATCCATGAGCTCATGTGATCTTTCTTCTTTAGTCTGTTAACATGGTGGATTACACTGATTTACTTTTGAAGAGTGGAACAGCCTAACGTGTCTTGAATACACCCCTCCTGATCATGGTGTGTAAGTCTCTTTATGTATGCTGAACTCTACCAGCTATGATTTCGTTAAGGGTTTTTGCATCCTTGTTTATGACGGATACTGGTCTGTAGTTGTCTTTTATACTGACTCGGCCTGTTTTGTGAATCAGGTTAGAGTATTGATTTGAAACATTTTTCTTGGTACTTAGAGGTTTTGTAGTGTCCTACATATTTTTGATATATTGTATTTTCATTTTTATTCAGTACAATGCATTTCTGAAAAGTTGCCATTGGGTCTTCCCTAGACTCTTGATTATTTAGAATTGTACTATTTCGTTCCAGGGGTTTGCAGATTTTCCTGTTACCCGTCTTTTACTGATTCCTAGCTTGATGCTATTGTTATTGGTGAACACTCTTGTTTCAAATGTTTTAAATTTGTTGGGGTTTGTTTTCTGGCTCTGGATATGGTCTATCTTGGTATATATTCCAGGAGTGCTTGAAAATGCTGTGTATTCTGTTTTTGTTGGTAGAGGATTTTATAAATGTTGAATAGAAACCATTGGCTGATGGTTCTGTTTGGTTCTTTTATATCCTTGAGTTTCTGTTTGGTTGCTCTATCAATTGCTGAGAGAGAGGTGTTTATGTCTTCACTCATAACTGTGCATTTGTCTGTTTCTACTTTCAGTTCTTTTAGGTTTTGCTTCACATCTTTTGCTGTTCTTTTGTTTGTGTATGCACATTTAGGATTGCTATGTCTTCCTGGTGTAGTCACGGTGTTAAAGAGCTATTCTTGTTTCTTTTGTTGAATGTTTCCATAGAATACTTTTTGCCATCCTTTTACTTCCAGCCTGCTTGTATTGTTATATTTGAAGAGAATGCCTTTTAGATGGCATGCATTTAAGTTGTGTTATTTACTGCACACTGACAATTTGTATTTTTATTGGTGAATTTAGACTATGTAATGCAATCATTGATATGCTCAGGCTCAAATTAACCATTTTATTTTTTATTTTCTGCTTGTTTTCTCCATTTTTCATTTTTCAATTTTTTTTTCTGGCCTTGGGTGACTTGAGTATTATCTAGAATTAAGTTTTAATTTATCTGTAGTGTTTTTTAGTGTCTCTCTATGTCTACTTTCTTTTGGTGGTTTCTCTAGGTATTATATTGTGTGTCTATGACATCACAGTGAGCACAGTTTGCATGTTCAAAGGAATGTAGAGACCTCGTCTCCATCTATATCCTTTTACCTCCCCCATGATAATATGATTTTCTTAAATATTTTCTCTGTGTATGCTTAAAACTACAACAGACAGTGTTAAAAAAAATTGCTTCAACCATCAAACATAATTTAGAAAACTCAAGAGGATAAAGAAAGCTTACTTTTACCCATAATTTACTCTTTCTGTATTTGTTCTTCCTTCCTGATGTCCCACATTTCCTTCTTTTAACATTTCCTTTCTATTTAGACAACTTCCACTAATGATTCTTTTAGAATAGGTCCTCTGGTGAAAAATTCTCTCAGTCTACTACATCTGAGAATATCTTGGTTTTCCCTTTCATACCTGAAATATCCAGGCATATTTACCCTGGATAAAGAATCTGTACTAATAGATCTTTTTTTTCTACACTTGAAAAATATTGTACTTCTTCCTTCTGATCTTTATGGTTTCTGATCAGAAATCTGCTTCACAAGGAAATCATGTGCTTTCCTTTTTAGGTAAAGCATCACTTCTCTCATGCTGTTTTCAAGATTTTTCTTTTTCTGAAGTTTGACTCTAATGTCTTGATGTGGATATCTTGTCTTTATCCTGTTTAGTTCACACAGCTTCTTGAATGTGAAAGTTTTTATCTTTTAACAAATTTGGGACGTTTTCAACAATATTTATTTTAATACCTTTTCTCTATCTTCTTTTTCCTTCTGGGACTAAAATTACATTAATGCTAAATCTTTTGTTATATCCCTAATGGTCCCTGAGGTTCTGTTCATTTTCTTTTCAGACTATTTTTTTCTTCTCTGTTATTTAGATTGGGTAATTTCTATTTTTCTCTCTTCAGGTTCACTGATTCTTTCCACTGTTTTCTCCATTGTGCTGTTAAGCTTTAAAACCTTTGTCAGGTAATTCTAACATATCTGTCATTTTAGTAGTGCTATCTACTGATTGTCATTTTTCATTCAAGTTGATAGATTCCTGGTTCTTGATATGAGAGGTGATTTTCAATTGAAATATAGACATTTTGTTATGAGATTGTGTTATGAGATTCTGGATCTTATTTAAATATCATGTTTCAGAAGGGCTCCTCGGACACTGCTTCAATGGGTGAAGGGGCCATAGCCTCATTACTGCCAGTTGGGGAGGGAAGGACAGATTCTGTTGGCACCTGGGTGTTTGATGGGCCTTGCCTGCCAAGTGAGGCTGGCAGTTCGGACTCTTCATTGAACTCTGCTGACATTGCCCTGGCTGAGAGAGGGAAGGCTGCTTGGCTACTATTTCCTACACAGCCTCCTTGGACACTGGGAAAGTCGCCTTGGGACAGCTGAGTGGGGCTGGAGTCCTGCCTCTCCTCTCAGCCTCCCCTGGCACCTTCCCAGGAGGGAGCAGGGATGCGTCATGTCTGGCAGGAAGTGGAAGTGCAGCTGGTCCCCAAGACACTGCGAGGGTGGGGCAAAGTGTTAGTGGAATCAAACCATCTCCATGTGTCTCCTAAGTAAGGGATGGTTTCTCCAGTGAACTTATCATTGTTGACAGACAGAGGTCAAGCCAAAAATAGGTGACCTTGCATCTAAATTATCCATTTGGCTTCCTATAGTTTTAAATTAATCAGATAATTGACAAATCATGACTCCCAATATTTTCCATTAGGTAAACATAGCTATTTCATCTGTGAAACGAAAGACTGTTTTCTTTCTATATTCTTAACTGGGTGGCTGGCACACACTTCCAAAACATCTAAAGAGTAAATATGGAACTTATCTTATTATTTATCATAGTGTCCTTCTGTCTCTTGTTGTCACTTAGAACAAATACCCATATTGAATGTTGATTTTCTCTACTGTCTCTTCTATTATTTGATTTAGCTTGAAACAGGATATCTATTGCACTCTTGATGTTTATCTTCAATTTAAAGTAAGAAAATTATGATTTAATAAAATTCCTTTATGAATCATACATTTTTCCCCAATTGTTCATACCTAAGTTTCAAAATATCACCCACATCTTAGAGAAAGAGGGGAGTGACTAACAAAAGGCCTTTATATCTGGATTAGGGCCTCTAATTTTCAATAAAAGTCAAAATTTTAATGCTAACAATCGCAAGCATTTTGTACTTACTAACTAAAAAATATGTGAAAATTGTATAAAATAAACTCCTAAAACAACTTCATTCCATAGAGACTATGATTTATATTTTAAGAACAAAAAAATTATAAATGGCTATTGGCTTTTTTCTCTTATTCCTTTGGGGTATTACAATCAGACATTGAATAGACAGAAAAAGTTCTGTTTATTCTGAATCTCATTATCTGACTTAAAGTTCAACTCGTTTTCTTACTGGCGTTAGGACTATATTAGGACAGATGAGGGTGGCTGCCGTGGCTCAGCAGGCAGAGCTCTGACCTGCCGTGCTGGAGGTCTGGAGTTTGATCCCTGGTGCCTCCTGCCCATATGCAAATTAAAAAAAAAAAAAAAAGACAGATGAAATTCTTAGTTTTAATAGTAACACTTTGCTTTTCAGTAATTAAACATCAACGTCAGCAAGCAGCACTCGTGCACATTACTCGAGCTCCAAGTTAAAAAAAAAGTACTGTTTTATATGTGCAACACTTTGTGTTTTCTCTTAGTTATGTTTAGGGATGGATTAGAGGGGATATCAAGTCTTCCTTCCTCACTTTTTAATAAAAAAATATTTCTAATGCTGTAAATATGTTAAACTTTCTTCTGATTCCTTAAAGTTTGATAAATCAGATTTTATTAGCCTTATATTGGAAGTAACAAAATGTAATTTGCAAAATCCCAATCACAATAAATTTTTTAAAATATCTTTTTACTTAGTTCATTACCGCAAAGCTGATATACTTAAAGTTGAGAACCAGTGATATAACAATCAGTGACATTGTAGCTTGCCTGGTATATTAATTTCCAGATTATGGATTACTGAATCTTGGTATTCAATAATTTAAGGACTTATTTCTCTTACTCTAAAGAAATAAACACAGTTTATTTTTTTATTTTATCTTTTTTTTAAAACTTTTTTTATTATAAAAGTCTGGTCCTGGCACTGTGGGATTGATGACACCTTCCAGACCAAGGCGGGAAAAGAGGTGTAATAAAATAAAATAAAATCAGTGGCCAAGAGAGATCAAATAGAGTCAAGAGGCTATTCTGAAGGCTGCTCCAATGCAAGCTTCAGTTAGTGCTAATTGCCATGGTTTGCTGAGCCCCAACCAACATCACTCCTATTTTTAAGATATAAATCAAAATAATTGGTTGAGTCCATAAGAATAAAATAAAGAGGGAAGAAAAGACCAAATACAGTTTTTACTTTAAGCAGATTGACAAAGGAGCACAAATCAGATGTGATTTTGAATTCTGTCTCTGTCGAGGTCTGTAAATAGATCTTGAGCAACTAAAATTTTAAACTGTCAAATGTGCTAACCATATCTTCACCGAGTGGTTATCAAGATGATTGGATGAGGTTCATAGTGAGTGCTCAATAAATAAGTAGTGGCCCATAAAATTATTGCTAGTTCTGTATAAATAAAAGAGCTAAGTTTCATGACTGTTTTTTTTTTCTGGTGAATTTTACTGTAGTAAAACAATTGATGTGTGTATTCCTTAGCATGTTTACCCTTGTTCAGTCAGACCGGGAATTAACATGATTAAGCAGACTAATATTGGTGAAGTCTGTCAACACTGTTATGAAGGAAAGTAAGGAAGAACTAAGATCTTTTTTAAAGTGTTCATTGTTTTTTTCCTCAAGTGTTCATTGATTTCCGATTTCTGGGTAATTATAAAAAGGCAGTGATTAATAAAACCCATGACTCTCAAATTCTTTATTCTTGGGTATTTTTCTATTAAAATTTCCTACGCCTCTTAGTTTGTTGAGCTTGTGAAGCTTTAAGCAAATGCTGTGAAAGCACATATCAGTATTTGTCTCAAGATTTTGGTTTGCTTTGAGCCTTTAAGAAGTCAATTCCTTAATAAATGTCACCACTTTGAAAAGTGATCAGAGTAAATTTTCCCTTAGAGAGAACACCAAATAAACTGTAGCCCCTGAAGAGCAAAAGGCAAGGATTAGATTCCCAAGCACTGCCCTTTTTCTTACAATAAAACGGGGGGCTTGCCAAGGTCTGAAAAGATAGTATTTGAGTGTCTGAGGTTCTGTTAACACATGACGAGTAGCTGCTGGTGACACCAAAATGCCTCTCCATGCGCCTTCTTCTCCAGACATTTATCTAACCTGGCTCTCCCCAGAACAGAGTGGAGAGAATGGACATTGTGCATTGCTTCCTACTTCTCATGGTTCTTCTATTTGGTGTGATCCCTTCAGCTTGGGGCATTCTACACCAATCCCAAGGCACTTGGGAAGAACTAGTTATGTGGCTTATTTTTTATTTTTGCTTCGATGCCTCATTTTAACATGAGAACAGAGATCTCACAGCCTTGTGCACCCAGGCCCTGAAGTCTGGGCCTTTCCTGCTGACGGCCCACCCATCCATCGCCCATGGGCATGTCCCTGCGGAGGGAACTCGATGAAGGCTCACAGTTTTACATAGGCTGTAAGGTCCAGAAGGAACTTTTTCCTTTACCAAATATTTCAGCATCACACAATGGATTCTACTTTGCACTGTAATTGGTTCCCTGATGTAATTGTCATTTCCTTGAGAATAAAGACCCTGCTTTAGCAATATTTTCCTGAAATGCCTAGCACCTTTGTCTAATGTGTAGTTGGTTCTCAGTGAATTGAAATCTAATTGAGAATGGAATATAGACTGCTTTGGCCGTACGTGTGTTGTCTACAGAAACAACAAGGCAGCCCAAATACCTCTGGACCAGCTGCTGCAAAATTCTAATGACACTGACATGGGGAAAACCCAATAGCACTGACACGGTGCACATCAGTAGTCCAATAGAGTGGTGACAAGTGGGAATGTGTCACTTTGTGGTGTCAGTTTATGTATGCAGAAAGTTTCATCCTCACTTTCGAGGCCCACGAAGATGCCCACCTCCCACCACCCACTTCTTATAAGAAGTCCAGAATAGACACTTACTATGAACATTTTTTTGTTTAAAAATTGTGTTAAAGCTATGAGCTATTAAAGAAAAAAAAAGCTACGGGTTATAAATGCATCTGGGCTATCTCATTTCTTTCCTTTCTGATTTAATTCCAATGTCTCTTAATCAGTTCCAAAAAAATGGTGAACATCTGTTTCTCAGCCATTCTGTAATGCACAAAGCGGGGCTGAGAAGGATTATCCAGATTTCTGACCAATTTAAGCAAGAGTCCATGTGATGCATCAGAGAGCTCTGGACAGAAGTCTGGGAACCTTGAAGAAAAACAATCCGTGACCACAAGAGATAAGATAAGTTAGGTATCTGAACTTTTAGATAAAAATAACGGTCTGAGCCTAGGAGTGTTTTATTTTTCACTAAAGATAAAGAGATAAAGACCAGCCTCCTACAACAAGCTTACCCCTGGGAGGGAGAAAATGGTGGTTTAAACAGGAGTGATGCATCACACTTTTTCCATTTGGGAAAAAATTTCTGACTTGCTGACCTTGTTTGCATCACCCAGGAGTGCTCCTGCTGCCCCCTTTCTCATCAGGTTCTCTTTCTTTCCATTATTCTGGGTTTTTTGTTTGTTTGTTTTGCATGGGCAGATACCAGGAATCAAACCCAGGTCTCCGGCATGGCAGGCGAGAACTCTGCCTGCTGAGCCACCGTGGCCCACCCTCTCTGGTTTTTTATTGTGCTTCCTTCTCCTGTTATCCTCAGGCTGAGAAGGAAGGCTGCGGCCGACCAGGGCAGAGCCAGACACCCAGAGACGGGGCGTGAGCAACTCCATGGAGGAAGAATCTGAGCTTTGGCTGCCTGGCTCTTTAGGCACAATGGGATATTTTAATGCCCTTTGCTGCAAGGGAATTCTCAACTTTTAAGTCCTCGAGGATATGGGAGCAGCTCTCTGGCTCTGAACCCATCGTTCGCTGTGCCCAGTGGGAGAGATGTCAGTGAGACAGAGGATGCAACGAGGCACTTCTATGGAGCTGGCCCATAGCCACATGGACTCAAATAACTGACAACTCCAGCTTAATGTACTGCAAACCACTATGTGACCGCTGAACTTGTGAACCAAAAGAGAGTGGAGAAGCAAGGAAGATGCTTTCTCAGCAGCTGTCCCCCTACAGCAGTGCAATGGAGATAAACTCAAGAGACAGGTAATAGAAAAATGTAGCAAAACTATGAGGGAGAAGTGGATTTTGAGTATTTATTACGTTTTTAATGGAATTTATTTAACTGTAGGTTTACATAATTTATTTTTTATTAGTTCCTGTGTTTAACATCCAACTCTCAAAATTCCTGCTGTTAGATGACTCCATGTCTAATCCATGCTTTCGCTAATTCTGCAATAATCAATTGCGCATTAATTCTTCAACCATAATATGCTCAGAGTGAATGAAGTTATCCAAATTTAAACTCCATAACTTGAATGCTACGTGTAAGAGATTTATCCTGGGGCCTAAATATATTAGAAAAATGACATTTTCCAATAAGAGGGAAGAGATCTCTGTGTAAGTAAATTATAGTAACAAACTAACCACAATTGGGCCCGCAAAACAAGACATTGTTTAATATATTTTAGGTGCAACAAATGCAAAAGTTCTGTAATATTGCATATGAATTATTAAAGTCCTTGTCAACTAAAAACAAAATAAACTCTGCCTGACATCTTTTCTTCTCATTTATCAAATTTTTAGGAAGTACTGTGTAGGCACTGTGTAGACACTGTTCGCTAAGGAGTAAATGAGTGTAGAAGGAGAGAGAGGCAATTCCACAATGATGCGTTCTTTGGTAAGAGCACAGTTGCTGCAGGACACAGAACACTTGACTTGGAAGATGCCTGCTAACGCCTCTTCCCGGAATATCGACATTCATTTAAACTCACCATCACAGCACCACCCACTCCCCTGGCTCTGACACCACCAGAAAATCTGTGGATAGATAAGAGCAGAGTATCAGAGAGCCAGAGCAGGAGAAGAACCCAGCATACTTTACACAAAGAACGCCCTCCAACAGCAAAGCCAGCGGGCATCTTGCCGCATGCAAGTGCTGATGGAGAGTTGGTGGCAAGTGCAAACCTTCTCTACGAGCAAATCCCAGGAGGAAGGGAGCCCTTCTCCTCTGAGGATGAGCAAGGAGTGGGGCAAAAATGTGCAGACACAGATATGCTCAGAGTCCAAGAAGGACTGCGTGAGGATATATGAGATGGCAATACACCTCTTGTTTGGCTGGAGTGTGTCTTTTGATATATTTTATACAAAAAAAGAATACAGAGGTGACTTATTTCCAGAAGACTACGTCTCTGAAATTTTCTGTTCTCTTATAAAAAATCCAGTTTGCCTGAATGTCCAGAATCATGTGCATTCGAAACAGCATGTCCCTGCCAAAGCGTCTCTGCTCATGTCTGGGATTTGGTTTGAGAAGACGTCTGGGGAAGCCTTGACTTTTGTCCTTGGATAGAGCCTAACATCATTGTGTAATCACTTTCTGCATAGATGTTTGGGGACATCAACTATTTTTTCCATGTGTCTAATTTGGCTGTTTTCATTCTCTTCCCTCAGAGGATAATAAAGTACCTTGATCTAAATGCTCAGGGAGTGAGTCATTTTTTTAATTCAGCAAAGTTTTCTTCATTATATCTTTCATTATTGTTTCTGGTTCAAATTTTCTATTTTCCTACAGGAACATCTGTAATTCTTAGTTTGCAAATTTTCCTCCATTCTCCATTTATGTTGTCATTTTCAACCCAATTTCCTTTTCCTATGAATTCTGGAGGATCTTCTTATTTGCTGCCTACATTACAATTTTATTTCTTTGAAAGGTTGATTCTTCTATTTCTGCGGCCAGGCTGGCTTTCGATGCTGCTACACGTGGTTTCCTTTGCAATCCTCAGGTTACTTTGGTTAACGTCTATTCCACACAACTGCCCAAACTGGTCACTCATTTAGAAGGTTTTTCCAGCTCACCTCTTGCCATGGATTGAATGGTATTTCTCCAAAAGGTATGTTCATATCCTCCCCTCTGGCTCAGAGAATGTGGTCCAATTTGGAAAATGGAGTCTTGAAGACATTTTAGTTAAAATGAGGTCAACTTAGATTAGAGTCCTAAATCAATGTGAGCAGGTGTCCAGAAGGAGAGGAAGTCTGGATACAGTGAGTAGGAGACAAAGAGAAGATGCCACTTGATGGAGGTGAGGAGGAGCTGGGCCAGGGACAGCTGGAGCCTTTGGGGAACCCCCAGGCTTTGGAGGGAACAGGCCCCTGCATTTCCACCTCAGGCTTCAGCCTCCAAAACTATGAACCATGAAATAGTTGTTTTGAGCCACCCAGTTTGTAGAACTTTGCTAGGGTAATCCCCCAAGCTGAACCAATTCTTCTTTGTTGTCTATTTGCGTTTCAAACTGTCTTCAAAACTATAATTGCACCATCTAATCTAATTGTATAAAAATTTAAATGACTTTCCATATTCAACAAGCTAGAATATTAAACATCTTTTTTTTGCAACTCTTATGAAAAGATCTGAATGCTAATGACTAATTCTCTGTACTTTCTCTATTATCTCTATTGCACTCTCCCTTCCTTTTTTGGATGCAGACAAACTGTTGATCCAAGCACCTTCCCAAATTAGAAGCACAAAATACCATTCAGATAAGTCCATTTACACTGTGTTCTGCAAAGTAGTTTGGATTTTCTCACACGCAGTAAAATCTATGACTTAGAGTTGTGGGGAAATAGCTTGCACTTTTGAAATTCATTAGAAAAAGAATTTGTTTTCCATTTGGACTCAACGTGAACACTCTGGCACAACGTTTTTTTTTTTCCCCTACCTTTTATTTTTTCTTTTTCAAGGGAAAAAATATGAAAATTCAGTGGAACTGAAATCCTGGTCATTTAGCAGCTGTTCAAAATTATGCATAAAAACAAGCACATATTGATCAAATATTATGATTCAGTGGAAAATATTTTTGTCACGACCTCATGATAAAAAATGGATAAATGCATACTTTTCCCCTTATTTTATTAAGTCCTTTTTCCATCTTCCTTCTTTCGTATCCAAGGGGCATCTCTTTCTTCACCCAACTCACCTCTGCCCCTCTTGGCCCTGAGGGTAGCACCAGCCTCGCCCTCTCCCTTGGGTGGTCAAGAGCAGGGGTTTCGTGGTCAGACATTCAGATGCACGTACTGCCTCTGTAGGTCATCACATGTGTCGCCAAGACCTTCATTTCCTCGTCAGGAGCTAGCCAAACTCTACTGTAAAGTGAGAAGACCTGTGCCTGACAATGGCTAAAGGAACAGGGGTGCACAGGAGCTGAGCAGCTCATTATCTCTTCCCGGTCCCCTCTGAAACTTGCCACGTCTCACACTTCCTCTTCTGATTCTTCCATATGCACCTCTTCACTGAACTTTTCCTTTCAGCCTTCAAATGACTAAGGTCTTTATTCCCTTGAAGAAAAGCCTTCATGATCTCCTTTCTGCAATTGTCCATCCTGTTGTGTATTCCATTCATGAACACTTGGCACCTCCGATCACCCCTTTTTTGCACATAGGGCTGTATGATGCTCTGCTATTACTATGGTAATAAGTCACCACCAGCTTGGGGGCTTAAAGTAACACACAGCCTGGACACCAGAAGTCTCTTTGTTGCTTCCTTTAGGAACAGAGGAGCCTGGACACCTGAAGTCTCTTTGTTGCTTCCTTTAGGAACAGAGGAGCCTGGACACCTGAAGTCTCTTTGTTGCTTCCTTTAGGAACAGAGGATTCCTAAAGGAACAGAATCAATCTATCTACTGTTGTGAAGTGTGCTACATGTCAACACGGATCTAGCCCAGACCCTGTTCTTATTACACAGTTTTTTAATATCTTCTTATTCTCATTCCCTACCCAATTTCTGATCTTTGCCCTTCGGTCAACTGCTGAATTCTGTTAAACGTATTAACATTTCATTGCATGCATTCTTACAAAATGTGTACTTTCAATTTTATAAACTTATACTTTTAAATTATGTCAATGATTTCATGGTATGTATAACATCACTTTTTTTCTTTTTCTCATTTTACTACATGCCATGTATTTTAATGATCTCTATGCATTGCTCTGGGTCCATGAAGTCTGTTGCTTGTAAATGCTGCTACCTCCTGGTTGGCACCTCTTAACTTTTACCCACTCCCCTGGGACAGACCAAGCGGCCCAAATCCTGATCACCAAACAGCAAACATAATTGTGCATGAGCGCTTTGTTCATGTCCCTTATGTGTGGGCCAGTGTGGGGATTCCTTCAGCATGTAAACCCCGAATCTGAGCTGCTAGGTAATACCGTATATTTCATTAGTGTAAGTCATCCCAGGCTGATCCCATGGTGGCTGCACCAGTGCACCCAAAAAGGCGTAAGCGTCCCTTTTCCCACCTCGCCACTGACACTTGCCATTCTCCCAATTTCTCACCTCTTTTTTTCCAGTCTGGTAGACTTATAGTGGTATCTCGCTGCTGTTTTAATTTATTTATTTAAATGAATAAATGTGCATTTACTTAATTACCACTGATTTGAATACTACTCCATTGCCTGGAAAATTCTGGGTTTCTTCTTCTCCAAGTTACTGCTACAGAAGTTCATCCATTTACCCTTCCTTTGTGCTGATGTTCCTGTCCTCTTCACATTGACATGCCTGAGAGTCCTAATGTTGTAGATGTTAACCTCCGATTGTTTTCAGACCTGAAAATCTCTTTGTCCATTTTCTTGTCTGTCTACTAAATTTATCCAACCATCCTTTATTATACAGATACCCTTGATTCTGTGTATTCATATTCAATGATTCTTACCGTGGGGGTTGTACTTTTGAGATTACTTCAGGAAGACTTTCACGTGGCCTGAGGCACAGATATGGCCCCTGAATTGTCTTCTATTGGCACTGCTGTGCACTTCTGCAGTCACCTCCACTATATTTGCAGATAATGATCTATCACATTTTTCTACTTATAACGAGCTGATTTTCCCAATGCCATCAGCTACTCTACCCATCGGTCTGTCTCATCACCTGTGCTCAGTTGATAATGTTCTTGTCTCTTTCCAAGATCTGCTTCCCTTCCTTTGTCCCTGTGTCTGTTACGACACCAGTACCCCCTCGGGTAACTACCAGTGCTTTGCCGTTTGCCCTGAAGATGTGCCAACCCTCTCTCTCTTTATTTGCCTCAGTGTGGATAGCAGGATTAGCTAGTCAACAACATCTGTTCCTTTCCCAGATTGTTAAAGTATACTTAGTGCTTTTCTCAAAATATGCAACTGGAATTTTGATTGCATTAAATTTAAAGATTAACTGCTGAGAATTATCATCTTTCTTCCATAAAATCAATATGCAATATCTCTCTATTCATGCCCATTGCTATATCCCTTATCAGATGACCTTTATTTTAAAAAATCACAGAGGTCTTGAATATTCCTGATTAAGTGAAATGTAGACCTTATAGATTTGGTTGTCTTTATGGATATCCTTCTTTGTTGTTGTTATAATTTCTGATGGGCTAAACTTGTATTAAATTAGAAAGTTTTCTACTTAAGTCCTTTTCTTGCTCTTGTTTGTTCATTTGTATGCTTTTTAAATCATGTGTTTGGTTCTGTGGGCCCTGAAGCCCTGGTACAGTTGTGGGTTTGATGGGTGGAGGGCGTGTGGGCTGCACGGTCCCGTGGCAGCCTGTGGACCTTTTTCCTATTCTCCGAGTATGTTCCTCCGCATCAGTGCTGTTCCCTGGAAGTTTCCACCATGACGGAGATACTTCCCACCTCATCAAACGTCAGCCATCAGCAAGTGCCAAGTGCCTATTGAGCAAATGATACGTGACGAGAGGGGACTGAGTGATAGATTTTTACCTTCATTTAATTTTAATTAATTTTCATTGAAATTAAATTGCCAAATGTGGCTAGTAGCTACCATAGTGGACCCCAAAGTTCTGAACTATCTTCCTAAGAGATCTATTTGTTGATAAGCAAAAAAAAAAAACACCTGAATTTCCAGTCCAAATCTAGGCATATTAATATATATGGCTGTTATACACGGCTGCCAGTGCATGCCACAGTCACCTAAACTGAGTTGATTATGAGTTATTTGCCTTGAGGTCTATTTCTTCTCCCTGCAGTGCTCAGCTCGATGACAGCCACGACCCTGTTTCAAGATAGGAACCCAGCTATTATTTCTAATTTTCCCGTCCCTATTTCCCATTCACAGGTGTTTTCTAATATCTAAATGATACCTTCTAAATATTTCTTCATCTTCCCCGTCACTAGCTGAGTTGACGTCCCTTTGCCTCTTTTGGAAGGTAGACTGATAAACTGATCCTGAGTGACTCCTTCTAGTTCATTTTCCACTTTACAGGCAGGCTTTTTTTTTTTTTTTTTTTAACTTTTTTATTGTATAGTATAACATGTACACAAAGCAAAGACATAAAAAAGCCATGGTTTTCAAAGCACTCTTCAACAAGTGGTTACAGGACAGATCCCAGAGTTTGTCGTGGGCTCCATACCATCTTCTCATGTTTTTTCTTGTAGCTGCTCCAGAATATAAGAGACTAGAGGGCTTTAACATTTTTTTATCATCACAATTGGCTTTTTTTCCTTCCTTTTCTGTGAAAAAATAACAAATATACAAAAAAGCTATAAATTTCAAAGCACAGCGCCACAATTAGTTGTAGAACATATTTCAGAGTTTGACATGGGTTACACTTCCACAATTTTAGGTTTTTACTTCTGGCTGCTCTAAAATACGGGAGATTAAAAGAGATATCAATTTAATGATTCAGCATTCATATTCATTTGTTAAATCCTATCGTCTTTGTGTTACTCCACCATCACCTTTGATCTTTCCATCCCTCTCTTTAAGGGGGTTTGGGCTATGGCCATTCTAAATCTTTCATAATGGAAAGGGCTGTCACTACTATGGGGTAAGGAGATGGAACTATCTGATATTCTGGAGAGGCTGGGCTAGGTTTCAGGACTTATCTGGACCAGGGACCCATCTGGAGGTTGTAGGTTTCTGGAAAGTTACTCTAGTGCCTAGAACCTTGTGGAATCTTATATATTGCCCTAGGTGTTCTTTAGGTTTGGCTGGAATGGTCCTGGCTTGAGGTTGGCAGGTTATGATAGGTAGCAAGATCTGCCTGTAGCTTGCATAAGAACAACCTCCAAAGTAGCCTCTTGACTCTATTTGAACTCTCTCTGCCATTGATACTTTATTAATTACACTTCTTTCCCCCGTTTTGATCAGGATGGAATTGTTGATCCCACAGTGCCAGGTCTGAATTCATCCCTGGGAATCCTCTCCCACATCGCCAGGGAGACTCTTACCCCTGGATGTCTTGTCCCACGTAGCGGGGAGGGCAATGGTTTCACTTGCAGAGCTGGGCTTAGAGAGACTGAGGTCACATCTGAGCAACCACAGAGGTCCTCCAGAAGTAACTCTTAGGTATGTGGTAGGCTTATTTTTGAAAGGAACATCTATTTTCATATTTATTTGTTTAAACAGCATTTGTTGGGAATCCATTTTCTGCTCAGTCTGATCTTGGAACTACATCCCTGGTCAATTCTTTGAGGATGCAAAGTCATCCATTTACAAGAATAAATATTTCCTTCTATTTTCTGTCTAGCAGACACAATCTTTCCTTTTCTCAGAGTTTACAATCTCAAGGGTGAAAGAGAGATATATGTTTGAAAACTATAATTTGTTTCATGTATAACTAAAACAAAGATTAATGTATCACTGCAAATCCCCTTCTGCTATTGCGTGCATGACAGAACTTTCTCATTCCTCTGGTGTGACTTTCCGTAAACCAAAATTTCTTTTTTTCCCTTTTCTTAACTAAAAAAAAAAACATGCACACAAAACTCATGTATAGTTCCTGTATTCCAACGGACACAGGTCAATTCTTTCCAATTTTGAGACCACTTCCTTACAAATAATTTTGAAATTTGAAACATATATAAATATTGCTATGTCAATTGGAACTTTAAAAAGGCATACATACCAAAAAAAATTTTTAAAAGCATGCATACCTATCAGAAATCACAACAGCCAAAGGAGATGGCTTAATCTCTTAAACTAGGAATTGCTGAATTCTTGGCATATCTCCAAGGAGATTTTTACTGTAATGTAACTAATGTAGAATATTATTTTATTTCAAATATAAAATTATTTCATAACATTCCCTATTCTCCCTGTCTTTCCAGGAACTCCCCCCAATTCCCGATGTGCTTTATTCTGATGATGTTGCCACCATGCCCCCACCTTGAGAATCGTTCTCTAATTCCACGGTTCACAACTGGAGCTGATTTCAGCCCCAGAGGACATTTGGCACTGTCGGGACAAGTTCTTGGTCATCACTGTGGCAGATGGGAACGTTCCCAGCATCTGGCAGGTAGAGGCCAGGTGCTGCTAAACAATCAACAGCACGTAAGGAAGAATGATCTGATCCCAAATGTCAAAAGTGCAGAGATTGAGAAACCCCAGTGTAATGGGATCAAATCCATTTTGAGGCTTGCAGAGACAGAACAAGGCGTCTCTGCGAGCAAAGTGAACAGCTCTAGAGATGAAGGGGCTGCAGGTCTTCAGCGTGCGTAGAGCACCTGGGGGTCTTGTGAAAACTGCAGGTGAGGTCTGGCATTCTGTACTTCCAGAAGCTCCAGCTGACCCTGATGCTGTCGGCCTGGAGTCCATGTCTTGAGCAGCTAGGACCTAGGATGAGTCTGCCAGAAACTGCAAGGAACCTCTGAGAAAGGGCCTAAGAGAGGGACAATTCATTATGACTCAATAACAACCTGGGATGTCCATCATAACTTTAAGTTTTGAACTAAATTTTTGCTTATGTAAATATAATTCTCATTATCAAAGTTATGTATAAAGTTTTTAAAAGGCAAATAGTTTCAGAAAACTTTCATGATGCGTAACAGTCCCGTAACTTCTGCCTACTCATGACTCCTACTCTATGCAGTCAGTTGAGCAAGTCCAGCAAATTCTTCGGGTGCTTGAATACATATTACCCAGTTATTTGATGATATTTTTCTCTCTATATATATTTTTTCTTTTGGTTTAAGATATCTAATTATTTTGTTCAATAGAAAATAAAGATTAAACTCTTAAAGCCCAGTCTTTCCCCTTCCTCACATGCATTCACTTTCCCTTACCCTCATTCTCCTAGAGTTACACTCTAATTTCTATTAAACTGATATCCCATAGTTTATTATATTGTGAATATGTAACAGCAATTCAGAGTCAAATGTTTGACCATGATTACTTTTCTTCAACTAAATTTTGTGTTGCATGGAATTATTGTCCCTTTTTTTTTAGCTTGGTTTTATCTGTACAGAATTAATCTGTAAATTCTGTGACCGAGTCACACCTCTTCTCTCTGTACATACAGACATATGAAATGTTTCATCTGTTTCTCCCTTCTCAAGGAGAGGGCTGACCTGGAGCCCTCTACTCTCATGCTCCATCAAGAGAGGCTCTTCCCCAGGCCTGTCACAGAGCAATGACTCCAGATCTGTTCTCACCATCCATGGGAGGTCTCTGCTCTCTCCTGTGCTTCCTGCTTCTTGACTCATGTCTTCCTCTTCCATGGTTAATTTCCTTGTAACATCTAACACATCATGGTCACTTCTTAACAAAGAGGGCACAGAAGGAGGTTGTCTTGAGGGTTTGCATGCCCCACATTTCATTGGTTTCCCTTTTACGGAGGGTTTGGCAGGGTGTAGCATTCTGGGCTGTAAGGCACAGAATTTCTGATAGTGAGCACTGCTTCATTGCCTGCAAGATCCTGATAAAAATGTTGGGAAATCCAGTTCTCTTGGGATTTTGCTCCTCAAGCCACTCTGGACCTTGGTGACATGATCAGCCTACTCCTAGCTGGGGTTTTAGGAAGGAAAGGAGCTGACTTTGGTGTAGTAAGTGTGTCAAGTTCCCCAATAGGAGGAAAACTTACACTCTGAACTCCCATATGCTGGGATCTTCATATGTACAATGTCATTTATTCTCTTCAGTAATTTCAAGATAAGATAAGTGTACTCAGAGGAACATAGCAATTTATCTTAAAAAGGGAGTGCCAGAAATTGGATGGACTAGCCTAAAAGATTCTCAGTATGAGAAAAAATAGAGCATTCAGAACGCAAGGAGGAAGTTCTATCTCTCCTCTGTGTGGTCATGACTGCTCTCTGTTCTGATCAACTCAATGGGGAAAGTTTTGGACTTTCATCCATTGCTCCAGCTGATTGAGAGATTTGGGGGGACCATTTCCTTGTCCTTGGCTTCATACACTCTTCTGACAGGGACTGGTTGAACTAGAACAGAATCTTTGTAGAAAAACCATCAATACATGTGTGCCTTTTCTTTAGTACAGTGATACTTTTCTGTGGAATGAGGGTGGTGAGGTTAAGGGATGTGTCCAAGGGAAAATATTACTACCGCTCCTGCTCCTACCACATCACTGGATATGGACCTAACTTCCCATTAGCAGTCAGTAACTATACAAGTGATGTTTCTTGAGAGAAACTTTTATGGTGCAGGAAAAGAAAAATCACCCAATCTAAGAGCGTCAGAAGAGCAAGGCAGAAAACCGCCCATCCTAAATTTGGAGTAAAGCTGATGTTTGAGGAATAATGGAACAAAAGTTCTTCATTGTAGGTGCAGCAGTTTGGAGAAAGCACATTCACTGTGCAAAGCCCTTGCTAGAGAGATGAGAAACCAAGGAACTGCGGGTGGCATGTCCATGGGCCATCACAGAGGTCCACCTGGGAAATGCCTGTGAGCCCAGATGCATTTCACTGCCCAGTAAGACCTTCCAGGGCTCATGCCTCACCTACAATTCTTTCTCCCTTGGAGGCTTCACAATTTCCCAGTGACTCTCCCAGGAGTGGAACCCATGAGCAAAAGGTTTAAACTAAAAACTTAATCATTGACAATATGACCAAACACTTGAAATGTATGAATTTTATCCTGTTTCATTTTCTTTCGCTCTGACATTTTAGGCCCAAAAGCACTCTGAAAAGTTCAACTGTCCCAGGTATTCGA
The DNA here is from genome assembly GCA_004026745.1 of Myrmecophaga tridactyla. Taxonomy (NCBI): domain Eukaryota; kingdom Metazoa; phylum Chordata; class Mammalia; order Pilosa; family Myrmecophagidae; genus Myrmecophaga; species Myrmecophaga tridactyla. The sequence goes on from PVIY010032248.1 coordinate 19,260, forward strand.
ATGATAAAACTTCTCTCAATGTATTTTTTATTTGGTCAAGGATTTTCCTATTTTCCTTCAGCTGTTTAGACACTTTCATGATGATATTTGTATGGAAAATAAAATGTGATTTCTATTGGCTACCAAGATGGTTTAAATGTACTATGATTCAAGAGATTGATCTCAGCTACTGGACTATTATCTTGATATAATAGTGTCTTTTTTTTTTTTTTGGTGGCCAAAAAAATGAAAAAAATAAAAATTCTAACCTCAAAGTAGGATGAAGAAAATTTCCTATACTCTGCTCCAGCAAAAGTGGCTGGAAATCTTTGTATGGCTTTTGAAAACCCTCAAAAACATGATTAATTCATGCATGCAAGGGAAAAATCGGAGACAAATTATTTTGTCCAAACCGCACATGACATGCTATTCCCATCATGACTTTTGTACTTTAAAATGGTGGCTGAAAAAAAATATGGAGAATATGGGTTATATAAAGACTACAGGTTATATAATAAACAAGGAACATCTTAAAGGTACACAATGAAATGGTAATCTTAATTTGAAGACAAAAAGTGATGGTCTAGTCTCACTTTTGCTCCTACAACTGGTCATTTCACACTTTATCATGGATGGCTGTCTCGTAGCAATGAAGATTCAAGTGAATCAAAACCTTAGTGAGAAGTCACGGTGACATGGGCATCCTGGAGAATTTAGAGCCTCCTTTCATTCCTAACAGCACACAGACCTTTTAGCGCAGTATCTCACTAAGCCTTTCCTTCTCAATTTCTTTTACTGCTTCCCAGAATTTTTGTTCAAAATTTAAAGCATGAAGGAGTTAAAGCTTGTTTTTACAGATAATAGCTAATATCCCAAACGTAGACGATGAATCCCTAGGCTCACATGCGTCTCGCATCACTCACCTTCCTTTCACATTTACTCTTCTTACTGAAATATCAGCGAGAGTCTCTCTATTAAACTGTGTCAACAATGAAAATACCTTCAATTGGTATTTTTGTTGTAAGTAAAATTCTATTTCCCCTCACACTTTAAAGATATCACTCCCTTCCCTCGTCTTTCGGCTTGGATTTGTTGCCAATGAAAAGTTGGCTGTCAGCCTAATGGTATCTTTTTATGTAGTCTGTGTATTATCTTTGGAGATCATTATGATTTGTAGCTGTATGTTCAGCAGTTTCATTCTGTGGTTTAAATGTAAATTTTTTTTTTAATGTCTGGAACTTGGAATCCATTTTAATTCTGAAGACACATCTCTCTTCATTTCTAGAAAATTTCCCATTATTTTCACCTTGCAAATATTTCTTAATTATTCCAATTTCTTCATCTGAAGCAGCCATGCGATGTATGTTGGACTCTCGGTCTATTTCCTAAAGGAATATAGACATCTATAATTTCCTTTCTTTCGCAGGGCTGTGTTCTAGTGAATCATTGTTCCCTTCGTACTTCAGAGACTTCAACACATCATTGATTATAAGGTGCACGGTTATTTTATATATTACTAAGAAAAAAATGCTGCAATCAAATTGCAACAGGGCTTTCTTTATTGAATATTTATATTATACTTCTTAAAAATAACTTTTTTGGATGTATTACACATGTATTTTAGTAAATTGTCACTTTCGAATATACATAAAAATGTGAACAAAACTGATTGGTTTAAGGTGTTCATAAAACTTGTCACATTCAGAATCTACTTCTTCTGTTTCACCTACTTCTGCAGAGTCATCAATGTTTGTATTCCTCTCCATGTCAGCCTATGCCGTGCCCACAGCCAAGTAGTTTTGGAGTGTTTTTCTTTAAACTGTGCTTTCCTTTGCCACTAGAATTTTTTTCACAGTTCCTCAAACCCATTCTGCCCATTTCCATTTCTCATCTTACCAGAAATTGTCAACAGAATGTTTTTAAGTAAATTATTGCCTCCAACAGAACTTACATGACTTGTTGATGGAAACATTGAGGAGTTGGTTGGAAGGCTCTGGTCGTACCACCAGGAGTTGCTAAGTTTTGAGAATCGATGCTTTATTTCTTTAGTGCAGTCTTACAAAATGCATCGCAATCTCAGATATTTTACAGGTAATGTGCTGTCTGTTCCAGAAAATTTTCAGCCAGCCCTACACTGACTCAGCCATCCTATGTCTCTCTTTTCTGGTGCACGCACAACAGCGTCTTTGGGGAAGTTCTTATTTTTGGAGTTGTAGTGTATATTCAAATAATGGTAACAACTTCCTGCCATCAATTATTCATGGATCCCAGTGAAATGCTGATTATTGTCTTTCAGGGTCAAGAGCTGGTTCTCATCAGCACCTTAGCCTTGACTGGATAATTTTGAGACATATTGAAGGACAATGGGATGTCACCTGTTTCTCATAGTTGATAAAATTCATGATTCCATTTTTCCTGCGATTGAATTACGTGGTAGGAGAAGTTCAACCCTAATTCTGGAAATTGATGTTTGGCACCTTCATAGCAGTCATGGCAAGATATGAATTAATTGCATCAGCCAACCGTGCTTTGAAATCTCTTTCCATCTATTCTAGGTGCAGGGCTGCACACAGGTTTTATAAGTTTCACAAAATGGGGGTACCTCTTTATGGAAAACATAACATTAGGAATGGTGCACTGGAAGAGGTCTTCACAAACTTTAAGCTTCATTAACTTTGCCATAAATATGCCTTGCTTTGGGGGTTTTGCACTTTCTCCAGCTTTTGTTTGCAATCAAAATAAGTGAAGATTCATGTTAGGAGTATTTCCCTTACGTAAACCCTTAAAGGATTTTGTTCTGTTTTGTACGAAAATGTGGAATTGTGGCTATTCTTTCTGCAATATCTGCTTTGGTCACAGCAAATTTACTGGATTTATTTTGAAGCTATTTTACATGGCAATTAGATGAAACATGTGCAGTACAAACAATGCATATAAACCCAACAGAACAGATGTTAGCAGGTGTTCAGGTAAGGTGATAATCATCTCACACTAAGGGCTGCCCAGTGGATGGAGATTCTAAGATGCATCTTGATTTCAGAGACATTAAAATGTTGAAGATACGTGCGTTTTCAAACTGACGAATATGAGAACTCTGTGTTGGGTTTACTGGTTTTATTCTATTGAATTTTTTTATTTGAGTGACTGCATTTACAGTTTTATTGAGATACAATACACATACCATAAAGTGGACCATTTAAAGTGTACACCAAATGGTTTTCAGTCCAGGTGCAGGCTGGGGCACCATCACCATAATCTAATTTCAGAACATTTCCATCATGCAAAAGAAACCTTTTACCCATTAGCAGCCCCCTTCCAGTTCCCCAGACCCTACCTCCCCCATTTAATGAGTATTTTTTTTTTTTGGTGGTGGGGGGGCATGGTCTGGGAACTGAACCCGGGTCTCCCGCGTGACAGGCAGGCATTCTAACCACCGAACCAGCCTTGCACCCAATGGCTGTTTTCATTAAAACATTTTTAATTTGATCGATTGTTTACCCACTTTGTTTATGTTTTATTTCCGCCTATTTTTGTTTTCTAACTTGTTGCCGAAGTTTATAACTATCTTTAACTGTTTGAGGATTAGACTATGATTGGCGTATTTTATGGAATTTCCTCCCTGTTGATTTTTCTGGTTTTACTTTCAGCCTTAGTTCTCACCTCGTTTTGGGACATGGCTGTGCGCAGGCCCCCCTGGTGTGAATGTGTGTTTCCCCCGCTGCTCCTTGAGGTTCCCCTGACATCTCTGATGGTTGTGGAGCTTGGTCTTGGGCTGCCAGCTTTGTAGCTTACCTGGAGACAATATTGATGATTGCGCCAGAGCCAGGCTTCCAACCTGGGGTAGAGGGGGTGAGGGGATGGGGTGGGAGGGGCTGGCCAATCCCTGGAGGCAAGGCCCCTCTGCTTCTCTGGTTGGAAAGGTAGAATTATCTATGCCATTGCCCTCAGGACAATCTGTCACTTCGTTTAGTCCTAAGAAAAGGATCCTTATCTCAGACTCTGGTATCAAACAAGGGGCTGATTCCCATTGCAAGTTGGGGGAACTTCTCTTGCTTTCAGACCTGGAATTGAGCTCAGTGGGTCTCAGCTGCAGCTTCAGGGACCATCTTAAATTTCCATCCTGTTTTTGGTTGTGATGATGTTTATCTTGTTATCTTGAGATATTTATAGCTCTACTTTTTTGTTTGAAGTGTTATCTATTAATGCTGTGTGTTTTATCTCGCTAAGTGGTGTGTGTTAGTCTGGGGTGTTTGGGGCATCTGTTGTTGGAGCCTCAGATCCACTCTCTAAAATATGATCTTGACTATAAAACAGAAAAGTTTTTAAGCAGTCATATGACTGGGGAGCTACAAATCTCTCTGATTGTCCATAGGGTGTTTTAGATCTGCAAACTTGTTCATACATTTGAAGAATAATGTCTTTGATTTTTTTTTTAAGTCTGCTTATAGGTTTTGGCTTTGGAATGTTGGAAAATGAATATCTTTGTAAAGCTTTATGTGGGCCTTGGCAGGCATGGTGTCATTTAAAATAAGAATGTGTAAGATGAGAATTTGCCAAGATGCTGTTCTAGTAACCTGAACTAGTGAAGATTTGGGGGAAAAAAAAGCAGTAGCAATCAAAATGGAGTGTGATGAAGCTCAGTGAGAAGAGGAAGGAATTATTGGCTAACCTAGGACTGAAGATTATGGCTGTTCATTTATTTTTTTTTCTGCACAGGCAGGCACCGGGAACCGAACCCAGGTCTTGGGCATGGCAGGCGAGAACTCTGCCACTGAGCCACCGTGGCCCACCCAGATTATGGCTGTTAAAAGACCGATTTCATTAGGTGAAGGCCAAGAAAAAGTTAAGCTAACATTTCTGAAGGCCCAGTATACATCAGAGAATGCACTATGAACTTTCTGCACAGTGCCTTAGGTAATGCTCACAGCAGAACTGAAATATGTGCATTATCTCAAATCAAACATGAATAATCTCAGCTCCTCAAAGATGAGAAGTAGACACATGTGTTTCAGGACTGACACCACATAACCAGGTTTTAATGCCCAACTTATTTCACTATTCCATGCAGCCTTAAAAAACTTATATTTTTCAAAGATAACTTCTCTGAACATCCTAGAATGCTTCCCCTGTTAGGTGCATTATTCTGTCACATCCATGGCCCTTTCCAAAGCAGCGCTTGACTTACATTTCCAACTTTTGGACACCAGGACACCCCCTCATGAGTGCCAGAGCACACATCCCAGCAAGAGAGAGTGCCTTACAGCTGGAAAACATCCAGGTCTTCTTCCAAGGTGCAAGTCAACCTGATCCAGAGACCAGTTTTGGAATATTTTGCATTTTTTCAGCCAGGACCAGGGCCAAAGACATTAAACCCAGCATGTTACCAAACAAAAGCCCAAATTCAGTCTGTTTGCACAAACTTTCCCTAAGCCTCATCATTCCCACCTTTGGCAAAGCTGTATCCTTTTCTTTCTGACTTAATCTTTCATGTAATCTATTCTGGTAACGGTAACCAAAAGTGTTCCTTCTCCTTCTACTTGTTCTAGCTGATGTAGCTAGTGAGAGTTTTGGCACTTAATTATGACTTCTCTCTCATGTTGTTTAAGAGACAGTCATATTTGTCTTTCTTCCCATCTTGATTGTAATGAACTTTAAAAATTGAGGTGCAGTTGCAGGTAGTAAAATACCCCAAGTTTGAGCATATAGTTTGACAGCTTTTACAAATGTATATTCCCCCAACCGAGATTGAATATTTTATCACCCTGCAAAACTTCCTTGGCCCCTTTCCGTTCATTCCTCCCTGTACCCACTCACAGATAACCACTAATCAGCTTTCTGTCTCTAAGGAATAGTTGGCATCTCCTAGAATTTTCTATAAATGAAATTATTAGACAAATATATGCCCCCTTTAAAAGAAATCTGTCCTCTTTCACCCATTGTAGTGGTTGGAGATTTATTTCTATTGTAGTATGTGTCAGTAATTTGTGCAGAATAATACTCCATTTTATGGTTGTACTGTGTTTTGTTTATCTACTAACTTGTTAATGATCATTGGATTGTTTCCAGTTTATAACTATTACATAAAAATGCTGTGAACATTTAGGTACATGTCTTTGTATGGACATGCATTACATGTGGGTAATAGCAAGTAGTGAAATGGCTGGGTTAAATGGTAGGTATATATTTAACTTTTTAAGAAATTGCCAAAATATTTTCCAAAGTCATTTTACTGTTTTCCTTCCCACTGACAGTAGATCAGAGTTTCCTCTTTTGTTTTTGCCAGTCTTTTTAATTTTAGCCATTCTGATGTTAAGTAGAGGTACTCACTGTAGTTTTAATGTGCATTTCCATGACAGCTGATGATGCTAACATTTTTTCATGTGCTTATTGACCATTCATTTATCTTCTTTAGTGAAGTGTCTGTTCTAATCTTTTGTTTATTTATTTACTGGATTGTTTCGTTATTATTAAACTTTGAGAGTTCTTTATATATTTGAGCTACAAATTCTTTGTCTTATATGTGTCTTGCAAATATTTCTGACAGTTTCTAGGCTTTTTTTTTTTTTTTTTGGTCTTTCAGGGATAAGAGGTTATTTTTTCTTCTTGTGTGGGCTATGCTGTCATATGTTTTCTTCTAGCTATGATTCCACCATTATTTGTTGAAAAAACTATTTTCTCTATTTAATCGACTTTGAATCATTGTCAAATTCAATTCGGCTTGCTCTATAAGATTTCATGACTTTGTCATTATGAAGTGTTCCCTTTTATCCCTGGTATCTTAGTCTCCTAGCTACAGTCATAAATATCACAAAACGGGTTGGCTTAAGCAATGGGAACTTATTGGCTCTCAATTTTGAGGCTAGGTGAAGCCCAAAATCAATGCATCATCAAGGTGACACTTTGTGCCAGAAGTCTGTGCTGCTCTGGGGATGGCTGCCAGTAATCTTGGGTTCTTGCTTTACAAGAAAAAATCTTGGGTTTTGTTTTACAGTTTATATGTTATATTTACATTACGGTTTTATAGATGGCATACACTTGTGCTTTACTTTTATATCCTGACACTTGTAGGGTTTCTCATTTGAACCTTTTTAAACTTATCACTGCGTAAGAGTATACCATTTCACATATACAATAAGAACCTTACAATGACATATTTCCATTTCTTTCTCACTATACTTTATGCAATTATTGGCATAATTTTTTCTTCCTGATATATTGTAAATGACATAATAACATATGACTTTTTTTTTTTAATCTTTCTAAAAGTTTTTAGGATTTTGTCATTATCATTGCTTTCCAGTGATTTGATTGTGATGTGTCCTGGTGTTAACTATTTTGTTTATTTTACTATGGTTTATTGAACTTATTGGATCTATGGATTTATAGTTTCAAACATATTTAGAAAATGTACTGCTATTGTTTCTTCAAATATTTTTTTCTATCCCCCCTTACCTACCCACTCCAAATCTTCTGAGATGTTTGTTACTGACTTATATGTGAGACCACTTGCTTTTGGCCCACTGGTCACTGAGGTCACTCCATTTTTTTCCTCTCCTTATTTCTTTCAGTTGTGTTAGTCTCTATTGTCCTGTCTCCAAATTCACTGACCTTTCCTTCCGCATTGTCTAGTCTACAATTTATCCCATCAGGAATTTTATGTTGCAGCTATTTATTTTTATGCTTTAATTTTTAAATAGCTTTATTTCTCTCCTCATGATATTTAGTTTTTTCTTTATATCTTTCAGTAAGTTATGTTAATTCCTTCATCTGTTTCATTTTTAGATCTGGTTCTATTGACTGATTATTTTACTGGTGACAAGTCACCCTTTCCTGCTTTTTGGTAGGTCTAGCAATTTTTGATTAGGTACTGGATTTTGAAATGTTATGTGTTGAGTGCCTCAATTTTTGTCTTCCTTTAAAGAAGTTTAGACTTTATCTAAGAGGGAATTAGTTTACTTATGGATCACTTTCATCTTTCTGAGCCTTGATTTTAGGCTTTTATACAACATGTCTGGAATAGCCTTATTCTAGGAATAATTGTCCTACTACTACAGAATGACCCTTTTGGGGTTTCTACTGGCAGCCCTGGGTGATAATTAGTTAAGGTGGAACAATTAGTAAAATTGATAAGGATGGATTTCAAATCCGGGTTTCCCTGACACTAAGACCAGTGCTTCCCTGTTCACTGTGTAGCCTCCTGGGTGATAATTGCTTTAACTAATTGAGTATTCTCCAGGCTGTATGTTAAACCCACGTCATTATTTAATCCTGTTAACTAGTTAGCCACATCAGGTCTCCTTAGGGCAGAGGTCAGGTGCAACTTGTCTGCACCCCCAGCATCTGGCAGCTAAGTAATGTTTTAGGACAGAAGAGCTAAGGTGCAAAATATTAAGTGCAACCAGGCCAGGTGCAGGAACCAGCTGTGATCCCAGGTTGCCACTCCTGCCCCCAGACCCTTCTGCTTCCGTCTTCCTACATACTTCTGACAAAGTAAGCCAGTGGGTTTGCACTCTTTCTCCAGGACTGTCATCTCCCCACAAGGGTTGTGGCTTCTATCCCTTCTACCCCTCTCCTCCTCCCTCGCTTCTTTCATAGAGTTAGGGTCGGGGACGGTGGATATCAGAGGTGACCATAACAACATTTTTACTTTAAAATTATACATTCAATTAACAAACTTTTATTTGGGATCCACAGTATATAAGACATAAAGTTCGTACCTGATGATAAATATCTGAATAACAAAAACAGCAGACAATTGCAGGTTCTTACTATGTGCCAGCGCTTTTCTAAGAACTTTCCATGTCTGATCACAGAATCCTAGCAGCAACTCTGAGAGATCTGCCATCTCTACTCCATAGATAAGGAAGTCGAGGCACAGAGAGGCTGAGTGACTCAGCCACACGGTGGATGAGTGGTGGAGCTGGCATTTGCTGAGCTCCAGACCCTAAGTCTTAACCCTCACAGCGCAGTTCCTCTCCATAAAACGTGGATGATTTTCTACAAAGACCCCACAGTTTACGGAGAAAAGCAACCACAGCGCAACAACACCCCACTTCATTGGGGGTTTCCATAAACACACGCAAGGATGAGGAGGGGGGTAGCTAAGAGTCCCTAAGGAAGCATGAGGGGGAAAGGATTGGCCTGCTGGAGCCCCTCATTCGTACTTAACTGTATACACATAAAATGTTCGCAGAACTGTGTACGCGTCTCCTCGTGCATTCTAGGGGAATTGGGGAGAAAGTATGAAGAGAATTAACAGTATAATAGAACACTCCAGCAATGTTCTGCCTTGAAGAAAATGTCTTTTGTGCTTTAAATAACATAACTCATAGAGAACTACTGGAGGAATTACTTATAAAGAAAGGCTTATTCTTTTTGATATTTCTACAATGTAGATTTGTCCATTCTCTGCAAAGCTGTCACTGATTAAATACTTTCAAATAAGCAAAATCATCTTGCTGATAATCACACGGCCAATGCTTATTAAAACCAAGGCATGTATAAATCTATTTCTTTAATAGCAAGAAGAAAAGTTCTTTGTTTATAAAGAAAGCTTAAGAGAATTCCAGATTAACAAATAAAGCTGAGAAGTTGAATATTTCCACGTCATCAGCAGGAACATGGCAGTGCCACATTACAGCATATTTACGCTATTTTTTATATTATAAGGGTGGGAGCTGGAGAGGTTGGTTAATAATATCTCTTCCTCTCAGGTTTCAAATAAATTGGGAAATAGACACGAAGTCAGAGGCAGAGCTTGGCTGGAGAGTGTGGCTTGGACCAACAGGGCCATGGCGGTGTGTGCAGCCTTGCTCCCATGGGCATCCCTGCAGGGGGCGGGGAGGCATCCCTGCAGGGGGGTGGGTAGCCCTGACGGTGAGGGGCAGCGCTGCAGGGTGGGGGCAGC
>PVIY010032249.1:0-29156 GCA_004026745.1 Myrmecophaga tridactyla
TCTGTCTATCTAGACAGACTAGATAGATTATGTGGGTTTCCTATCCTGCTGAGTATATGGTGCTTGTTTGCCTGTGGCTTCCCACCAGCATAAAGTGATGGGGTGCCTTTAGCTTCAGCAGACTCTGCTTGCTAGGGGTATGGCTGAGACAGAGCTGAGGTTGTAGGTGGGCATTAATTACTTCAGTTTTCCAGTCCTTGGGGCCTGAATTCCTTGAAGGAGGGATTCCAGTTGAGCTGTGCCCCACCTTTCTCTTGGGGAAGGTACAGCCTTTAGGGAATTAACTCCTTTCACCTGATTATTTACTTTGTCTCTCAAAAAAGCTTAATTCCATCCTTGTCTGGGGCATTTGGAGACTGAGAGGCCTTGCAGTTCTATCTAATGGTGTTACATAGTAGAAACAAAGCAAAACAAGGGTCAGAGCAGGACCCTTGTTCCTTGGGTTTCTCAATCAAAAGATTACATTGGTACATTGCTCTATGTATCTCCAGGCTCTATGTGTCCCCCTTTTGGAGGGTCCATCCCTTTTCAAGTATTTTGTGCTGGTTGATTAAAAAAGCCCCCCACCCATCTCCCTTCTTCCCTTCCCCCCCTCCTTTTTTTTCCCAAGAGCCCTGCCCCCTCTCTGCTGGGGTAAAATTTCCTAGTACCTTTAGCTCTTTATTCTAGGTTTATCTGAGCTGGGGGCCTATGTTCAGTAGTCAGAATTTGTTAATTAATTCTGCAATTGGAGCTTGGTTGAGCTAAGCCCCTGCTGCTAATAAAGTCCATTTCCTTTCCACTCAGGGAACCAGCCTGCCATGCTGTGGGAGAGGGGCACCAGCCTCCATGGCTTAGGAAGCTTTTAGTTCTGTGTGGGGTCTCAGCTGGTCCTGCTTGTCCAAACTGGTGTATGCTGTGTTTCTGGTCACTGATGTGGCCCCAACAGTTGTTCTGTACTGTTCCTGGATATTTACTATCTCTATGTTCTTTTGCACATTTTTAAAAGACACCAAGAATGCTCCAGTTAGGGCTTCTTTTACTTTATTGTTTCCACTTATCTCATATGATTTCTTCCTAGATACCCAAATGATTGTCTTCCTCTCTTCATTCAGGTCTCTAATAAACTATGTCTTAATCACGGAAGCCTGTAGCACCTTTCTAATGTAGTGCCATCTTTATTCCCTTCCCCTGCTTTTCTTGAGTGCACTTATCCCCATGAAGATTATATATGTCTGATTGTTCTCCCCATTAGAGTTTGTTTCATGTAGACAAGTATTTTGTGTTTTCCTCATTGTTGCATCCCATACCTGAGACATAATAGGTATGTACAAAATGAATTAATGCTGTTTACAGAGATTTTACTTTCCCCTTTCCTAAATTGAGAACAAATGTTTCCAAGGCATTACTAATTTTCTCCACTAGGTTGCAGGGATGGACCATTTCATCTATTGATGGCTGAAAAAGAAGGGGAGTATTGCAACATGTTAAAATAAACTTAGTTTTTATAGGCTCTGGTCTCAATATGTGGGCTTCTTTTGTAGGTGACATCCAGAATCTCCCTTAAATTATTTCTTCCTATTCTGGCAAGAGTAGAAAAAAAGAGACATTACCAAAAACATTTTCAGTCCATCATCTTACTTAATCTTAACAATCCCATAACTGGGTGTATTATTCCCATGTTGGCTAAGTGAAAACAGACTCAGAGAGTAAGTTCCCCAAGTCTCACAATACCAGGTGGTGGAGCATAGATAAAAAGATAGAAGTTTAGCTGTAAACTCTTGCCCCTCCAGCAGATTGCTTTGATTTTATTTAAGTTAATTGCTTTCTTGATGAGGTTTTAAGAGAACCACTGGGTTTGAGTTAATTTGCATTTCAGAGATCTCCACACTGTCTGCCTCTTTTCTCCAAGGAGACTCCTTTTCAAACACAAGGAAACCCTCTAGGGCATATTTCTTCCAGAGACCCCAAGTCCACTAACAGCATTTCTTCTCCCAGGCACAGGTAGCAGTAACTCTGTCTGCAGTGCCCGATAGGTATATTTCTTCCCAATTGGTGGTTGTCTAGACACATCATTCTCACTGTAAAACACAGGCCAGGAAGACAGAGCAGGTACATCTGTGAAAGGAAACAGAAAGGCAATTAATTCTCAGGGAAAGGAAGTTTTCAGGTCTTCCTATGGGCCCAAGCCCGAGTTGATAAGGAAGGTGGGCACTGGAATCTCCTCAAATATAGTCTGAGAGTTGGGGGAATTAGGGGTATGAGAGCAAAACAGACTCAGACAGTCACAAATTAAGCTACTAACAGATTTGGAATCTTAAATCAGGTCTCATGAATCTTTTAATTTCCCTGCTATGCTATGTATGAGTTTTCAACTCTAAGGACATCATTCTAACAGAGAAAAAATCTAAGTAGTACTCCCATGGCTTGATCATGACAAATTTATAAAATCAGGAAAAAAATCAAATATGTTCAGAGATTGTGATGACATATCTTCTCTTATCCTTTCTGTGTAAGTTTCAGTTAGTGTCCTTAGTCTCTCTTACTTAGAGTGAAATTTCTGAGAGAACTAAGAACCTGAGAAATCTCTTTGAACTGAGAAAGTGTTTTGAAATAGGGAGGTAATACCTGAGAACACAGTAAATGCCTAGGATTTTGCTTGAGTACCTTTTTTCCTTAATTTATAACCCTGTAATATTCATTGAGATCTTTCAGGAGGAGTTTCCTGAGACTACCACCTCCTCCCCTCCTCTGAAGCATATGACTACAAGTAACTACAATGCAGAAAAGGGTAAATTAAACTTTGAAAGGAAAACTGTACAGCTGCTTCTAAAGGGAAACAAGGTTCATGTTAAAGTCCAGCTTCTCCATATAGGTGACTCAACTAGTAATTCTTCAGTTTGACCCAAAGCCATGTCTAGTTTTCCATCCAGACAGACTGGAAGATGTCATTGTTTCATAGATGGCTCCATGGCAGTCTAATTTAAAACAATCTTCCTCCCTGGAATTAGGTAAGCTCAGCTATAGAGACTGTCAAAGACATATCATTCTGTTTGGAGCAAACACTTGGCTCTGGAGGACTATCCAAGCCAAGAAAAATGAGAGGAGTTGAATAATGACAGACATTTTTACTAAATTGAGTTCTTCTGTAATGCATTAGCATACATGCAAAATGTGTACAAACATATGTATACTCTGACACACCTCATGGATCACCACCTGCAATTTACCCAATAAATGAAAACTAAAATGGGGAGGTGGATAATAGGGATGACACTAAGGGCAAAATTTCCACATTCTTTTCTGGTATGAAATAGCAAATTTCTCAGAATTTCCCTTGGAAAAGTGTGACCAGAGACTCTTTGAAATAAAATACCAACCCTGTCACCACTTAAAAAAAATTCCAAATAATGCATTTACAGCAAATGTATTTTTCAGAAGAGGAGCATTCAATATATGTCATAACCTGGTTTCTGCACTCCCTGGCTTCAAAATATTCTTGAAAGAGAATATTTTCTCAGCTGGGAAAGAGAAGTTTATATGGGCTCTTGGGTTCAGTACACCTTGAGCCCTACAGGTGGAGGGGCAGGGTGGGAGCTGGGGGAGCCACATTCATCTAAGCTGATGTCTGGTGTACCATATGACTGCTTATGAGATCTTTTTAGGTCACTGCAGATGCTCTCATGCTGGGCCTGGCTGCTGTCCAAGGTTTGCTGGCCAGGCAGTATTTTTATTCATGGATTTGGTGTTCTCAGGGGGATCCCCATCACTGCTGCTGCCACCAACATGTCCTCTACCTCCTTCTTAATTTTCTGCCATCAGCATGAACATGGGGCAAGTCCTCCCTGCTGCTTCTACTCATCAGCTGTTTGTGGCTTTGTTTGGCTTCTGTGTCCATTTGGATTTCTATATTGTTCTTCACTCTGTCCAGTGAATTGTAGGGACTGGTTGTAGAACCAGCCATCACATAGGCTTCATTGTCACTAATTGTACCAGGACTGACTTTGTTCTTTGGGACATCTGTGTACACCTCTAACCTGCTGTATTACTCCTTGCCCTTGGATAGAATGCCCCACACATCGTGCCCCTGAAAAACTGCAAAGTTGATAGTTTTGCTGTAGAGTCCTGCATGATAGTGAATCCCCCTAGAGGGCTCTACTGGTCCTCAATATACATGCATATCAGATCTTCAGTGCTGCTTTCCCCACAGCTGGGATTCTTGAAGGCTCACCAGGCATCTGCCACAGTGATGATATCATCATCTTCATCAATTTCAATTTTTACCTTCTTTCCATTGCCTATGCTAGTTCCAGAGCCTCCTCCACAATAGAGAAGAGTCGGCACAATCTATGCACATATGCCAGCATAATGGGGATGACAGGACCAAAACTAACTGCAGCAATAACTGGGGATGCCATATCTGACAGTCAGTCAGTGTGCAATGGCAAAATTCCTCTTGTACTTTTAGGTTTTCCTTCCCTCACTCTTGGTGAGGATCTTTCTGCCTACACAAATTGGAATACCAATGATCATGACAGGAAAAGGAATGACAGACATGAGGTACAGCCCTCACTGGAGCACCAATCAATGTGTCCAGTAGACTAAGAATCTTTTTCCACTCCATGATTTTTTGCCCCAGAAGGTACAGCTGAGGTAAGGCAAGTCTGAGATCTCTTATAGACAAAGCCAACAAATCCACAGCCACATTCTGTACAGGTCAAGTGATTATAGCTTCTGTTATTTATCTTGGTGGTGTCAGCGCTGTATCCTGGGGAGGCTTGATGCCATCTGGTCCTTATTATTGCCCCTATCTGAGACCTGAAGGGCACTTAGTCCTTACCTGCAAACTGTGTGCCCCATGCTGGCCAGCCATATTGCAGGTCTTTTTGAATGCCTGGTGTGCTTGAGGTGGTTGCAGAGCTCAGTCTTGCTGCTTTTCCCCTCACAGGACAGCCTTGGGTAGCTGGCACTGCCACATGCTATTACAGCATAACCACTGGCTTGGCTGCCTGGGAGCGCCCAGGTCAGAGGTCAGGTAACAACACAGGTGGAACTTCTCCTACTTGTGCTCTAGCATGGGTTTGGGGAGTTGCAGGTGGGTGACAGTGGGTGGAGCCACTCACTGCACTTGGGGCAGCTGATGGGCACTGGCACAGACCGTTATCCAAGTGCAGGTAAAGATGGAGGTGCTGGGAACACCAGTGGTGCTGGCAGCTGAGAGGTCATGGCCTTGACCAGGTAGCAGCCACCACAGGCACAACTGCATTCCCCACCTCCTCCAGCCTGGGGCCCACAGGTGCTCCCCCTGTGGCTTGGGACCAAGAAGATCCTGTGGAAGGTGAAGCATCAGCCTCTGCAGTGGCTGCGACATTTGGGATCCTGTGCATTCACATGTAGGTGTGTGAAGCACAGACACTCGGAGTCCTTCTCTGAGCTGGGACCAGCAGTGGCTGCCTCAGCCACTTTCTACGACATATAAAGTGGCAACACATTTTTGATGCAGAAAATGAGCCATATCTGATGAGAATTGTAAAGATTTTCCACTCCCCGGTCTGCCAATACTACAAGGCTGACAACCTTATTTTTTTCTTTTTAAGATTGAAAGTAATTTTAATTCCACTTTAAATTAGAAGATTCTGAAGCTAGAATGGTAAATAACTTCACTATTCACCTTAATTTTCTTGAACTTCCATTTTTATCCATTCAAATGAAGTAGGGAAAATTCTGAACACCATGCAAGAAAGCACCAGAACCTCAAGAAATGGACAAACTCTTTATTGCCACATCAGACTCAGAGGACTCCTGCCCAAAGTCTGAGCCCCGAACATCCTTTTTCTGCAAATTATATAAGCTAGGAATCAGGGAGTATGGAAGCAGAATTTTCAGAGTGGGAGTTGCTGTGGGAATGGGCTGTAAATGCTTACTTTTAGCTGATTTCTTTTGTCTGAAATGCAGGTAACCATGGAAATGCCTTGGTATGCTTGGACATGACTTAAGCAGATGCTGCAGACATTTTGTTTCACTACCTTGTAGAAAGCATGCTTTTTACATATTTTTATGAGTACATAAATTCATAAAATGATACACACAGATGCCCAAAGTGATACACATAAATTTATAAAGTTATACAGCAACAATACTGAAGTTAAACCTTTGAACTACCTAATTCCTCCCTTTTGATGACATTATTCATCATATTTGTTCCATAGGTGTGGCACCATTTTCATTTGTGAGGACTGATTCATAATTGTGATACTTTCAGGGGTGAAGGCCTCAAAGATGAAGTAGTTGGGAGGCAATTTTTCTTTCCACTAAGTCTTCTATAGTTTGATTAACTTTTTAATAAGCAGGAGTTTAGGCAAGGTAAAATAAGTAAAACACTTACCATAGTAACAGTCTTGGACCATGGTCTGGAAAACAATGCATCAAGCCATGAGGTCCAAGAATTGTTTACTCCTGAATTTTTAGCTAATTCTTCAGAGAGAGCCATGAGTCCTTTTAGAGCTCTAGTAACTGACACATCTGGGGCTATCTTGTTGGGGATGTAGGTACAGCAGAAATACAAAGAAAAAACAAAAAATAACCAAAGCAGACTGACCTACCAACAATCCTCTGTGGTGCTAATTAAGACCCCTCCCTCAATGGGAAAGGAGGGACCATAATAAACAAGTTGAGCAAGTCTGCTTATCGTCACCAGATAAGCCCACTCCTACAAACCCCTTGGCAACAGTCCTTGCAAAATTTATGGCCCATGACCCAAGGACATCTGGCCCTGGACAACTTACATAGATCATGTTCTCTTTGAAACCCCACCCCCCAATTTTCCCATACCTGTTAAGCACAGAGTCATTAAGGATTCCACATGGGCCAGTGAGTCAAGGCTTAGATATATTTGGGATGAGAAAGCAGGGAGAAAGCAGGCAGGCAAGAGCCAGCCAAATCTGCCAGTGAAAAGAAAGGAAAAATGGCTCCAGCTCTCTTTCTGACAGTTTGTGGTTTTAAAGGAAGAACCATGCTGGGAGGGGAATGTTATCAAGCAGGGACAGGTTTTGACTGCATGGCTGTTTGTCATCTTCTGATGGGTGTGGTGCCTTCTGATGGGTGTAGCGCCAGCATGCCTGGGGATCTTGTTGTCACATCTGTTTCTGCAAGAGAGGTTAAGGGAAAGAAGATGAGAGTCCTCTTGGTCACAGTGTCCTTTTATACACAACGTTCTTTTTTTGATGCCCTTTTTTGCTCTAATCAGATGTATAAACTGTTTCCCCACCACTTTTCTTTGAGCAGTAACTTTCTTTTAGTTTTCTCCTATGTGTATCACTTAGCTCAATGAACTCATTCTGCACCTTGGTTTTCAGAGTCTGTTTTTGATGTAACAAGACCAAAAATGACATCATAAATGGAAAATGTCTGCATCAACAGAAATTACTCCTTATTTATTTATTTATCTATGTTCCACTCCTCCTTGCTGTATACCTATCTGTTAGCACTTTTCTATACTTTAGTGCTTGCAAATACTGATGAAGTAAAAGCTGTGGCTGAAAATCCTATTATGTTTGTCCATTTCTAATTTTTATACAACTTTAAATATAATTATGATGAATAGGTTGAATCAGAAAATAACTTTAAATGTTAACTAAAAAATGCACAACCCATGAAGATATGTAATAGTTATCTAATTGGTTGGTGTTCAATTGTTCATGTATCATATTTCAATCTTTTAATTTCTGTAGTCAATAGCAATGTCCACAATTTTATTTTTACAATTATTTTTGTTTTATTATTAAAGGTACATTTTTAATAAAACCAATAGATATTTTACTAAAAGAGTTTAAAGGTGGGATACAAAATGTAAAATTTCAGTTTGGAAGCATTCAATGATTCACATGACACCCTACAGATGCCCAAGAAAGGGAGCCATGCCTGGCCATGCAAAGGACTCCTACATGCACGCACACACACACACACACACACACACACACACACACACACACACACACGTGCATTTTGGCCTGACACCTCTGCCAAACACAGCATCTGGAATTACCAGTGTTCAGAGCAAGGCCACAAAAATAGCTTCACACAGTCTCACAGCCCATGGAGATGAAGTTGCAAAATGTCTTTCTTAATAGAGAAAAACAAACTGGAAAGTGACAACAGGAATGTCACCTCTGCTGGAAAATAAAGAACTGATCTCTGTCCAGGATGAGATCTTTAGGGAGGCACTATTAAAACAACAGTACTTTCATTTACTGAGTTACCAACTTACCAACTTAATGTCTAATATATAATATATAATATAAAATACATAAACTGTGTGACTCTGCCCTCTGTCTCCCCACTTTTATGTAGTTTTCATTACAAATTACACGTTTTTACCTTGTAACTAAAAAACCTCTGATTCATCATTACGTTTTATACATTTGCCTCTTAGGGCCTATACAAAGTGAAAAGTGGATTTTCAAATTAAAAAAAATACCATAATAGTCACATTTATATTTATTCATGTTGTTTCCCTGTTGTAGACATTTATCTCTTCATGTGACTTCTATTTCTGGTCTATTGTACTTTGTTGTCAACCTGCATTTTTGTAGGTCACAAACTCCTCACCTTATTTTTATCTGGGAATGTAAGACAGTTTGGCTAGATATAGAATATTTTTTGGCATTTTTGAAATTACTGTAGCTGTAGGTTTATAGAAAAATCATGAAGAAAGTACTGAGCTTTCATATACCCTCTCCCTCTCACACATGCACATTTATACTTCCTTACTGTTAGTGTTTTGCATTAGTGTGGTTCTTTTATTACAACTGATGAAATGATATTATTAAAATGATACTTTATAATCTATAGCTTGCATTTAGGGTCCATTGTGTTGTATCATTAGTTCTATGGCATTTTATAAAATTTTTAATTTTTTTCTATTAGCATTCTCTATTTTTGCATCTAACAGTTTGATTAAAATATGGCACAATGTAGACATGCTGGTTTGAATCTCTCATGTATCCCAGAAAAGCCTATGTTCTTTTACTACAATCCTGTGGGGGCAGACTTATTGTTAGGTGGTACCTTTTGATTAGGTTGTTTACATGGAGATGTGACCAAGCCAATTCAAGGGGTGTCTTAATCTACTTGCTGGAATCCTTTAAGGGAAAGATAGTTTGGAGAGAGCTCAGAACTGAGAGAAGCCAAGAGAGAAAGAAAACATCCATAGATACATTTTGGAGAGAATGATCCACAGGACTTGAGAAAGCAGAGAGATGAAACCAAGTGAAGGATGCAGAGAAAGAGTGATGCCCCAGATATGCTAACAGAAGACTTGCAGAACACAGGGAGCTCAGAGAGATATACACAGGGGAAGCAAGCAAGGACACACAGAACCAACATGCAATGGAACCTAGGAGTGAAGGATAAGCAGACACCTTACGATGTGATAGAGGAACCCTGAATGCCATTGGCCTTTTTTCAGTAAAGGTATCCTCTTGATGATGCCTTAATTTGGACATTTCCATGGTCTTAGAATTGCAACTTGTAACTAATAGACCACCATCATTAAAAGTCAACACATTTCTGGTATATGGCTTTCCAGCAGTTTTAGCAAGCTAAAGACTATCCATTTATTACATTTACAATAAAATAAGGAAAGTGTCTATCGCAAAACCGTAGGTGTACTTGGTTTTATCTTCTTTGGAGTTTGCTGAGCCTCTTGGATGTGAATATTCATGTCTTTTGTAACTTTGGTAGTTCTTGAGCCATTATTTCTTTGATTATCCACTCAAGCCTTATCTCCCTTTCTTCTCCTTCTGGGACTTCCACAATGCATATATTAGTATGTTTGATATTTTCCTATAGCTTTCTTTGCTCAGTTATCTTCCTTCAGCTCCTCACACTGGACAATTTCAATTGTTTTAAGTCCAAGTTCACTGATTTTTTTCCTGCCAATTCAAATCTATTTTAGAAATCCTTTGTGGAATTTATAATTTCAGTTACTGTGCTCTTCAGGTCTGTTTTGTTCCTTTTCATAATTTCCATCTCTCCATCGAAGTTCTCTCTGTGGCCATCTATAATTTTCTGGGCTTCCTTTATTTCTTGTCCATGTTCTCCTTTAGCTCTTTGTGAATATTTAGCACCATTAGAAACAAAGCTCTTTGGTATATCCAAGGTCTGCCTTCCTCATTTATGGTTTTTAATATGGGCCACACTTCTTGTTTTTTACATGCCTTGTGATTTTTGTTAAAAAGTTGTCACTTTAAAAATTATAACATGATAACTTTAGAAATTGGATTCACCATTCTCAGGAGTTTTTTCTTTGTTTGTTTGCCATCGCTGTTTTGCGGTAGGTTTTAGTTACATATCAGTTTGGTAATTTACCCAAACTATTTTAAGACTATTCTTTTTGGGTGTTGACTTTGACCTTTCTGTTCTTTTAGCATGTCATCAGGTAGTATTATGAGATTTACTTAAATACCTTGAGCCATGGGGGAAAAGGATGAACAAAAAGAAAAGTAAAATTCTATCCTGGTGGCTCTGGTTTAGGACAGTCCTTCAATGCTTACACAATTTGTTTACAACTTTAACTTAATCTTCACTTCCTGAATATTTTAGGCTGAAAGATTAGCCAGAAATGACAGCTAAGGGTATTTTCAAATCTTTTCTGAGCATATGGTCTAACTGGTTTCTATTCCCCAACTAACTCTCTCCCAAGCTTTGCTTCGTATGTGTAATGGTTAGGTTCATATGAGAGCTTGGCCAGGTAATGGTGCCAGTGTCTGGTCAAGCAAGCACTAGCTTAACTGTTAGTGTAAGGATATTTGTGGATTTAAATAATCAATAAGTTGACTGAATTTATGGCTGATTACATTTACAATAAAATAAGGAGATTGCCAATCGCAATGAAGGTATTTAATCCAATCAGTTGCAGTCAGAAAAGAGAGCTTGCACCTCTACTTCAGTAAGCCAGCTTCTTCTGGGGAATTCATCAAAAACCTTCATCAGATTTGCCAGTTGGTGTCCTGCCCTATGGGAATTAGAATCATGCATCCCCACTGTGTGTGAGACACTTTTATAAACACTCTCCATTTACACATATTTCCTGTTGGTTCTTTTTCCCTGGAGAACACTGACTAATACAGCTTTGGTATCCAGAGTTGTTCTTGAGCAACAGAATCTATAGAAGGGTTTTTGGAATTGGCTTTTGCACTTATTCAAAGGAACTAATGACTCTGTTTCCAATAATCAAGATGGCACTGACAGTCCATAGTGTGCATTGGCAATAGAAATTCACAAAGTGCCACCATTGTATACTGACACTCATAAACTTATATGAGGCAAGGAACAGGGTGAGAGCACTTTTGATACCTTAACAGAATGGAACAAAAACATGTAATGATGTTGGCTAGTTGCTCCTGGATATATAGGATACAAGTATAAAATAAATGGATCAGATGGAGGCTTCAAATTTGCAACTTAAGAGGTGCATGAAAGATGTAAAAGCTTCTAGATATGCCCTTTAAGAAAATCTTATTCCCTGTGGCTGCAGACTTGAGATCTCTGAAAACCAGACCCAGAGTCTCATGGTGTGAACGGCAGAGTTACAATGTAAACTCAATTCTCAACATTGCAGGGCATATGCTGTTAAACTAAGGGCATTTATTGGAAAGGAATAGGGTTTGGGAAATTGGAATAGGGATATACAGATTGATAATGATGGCAGTGAGGACATTGGAATTTTAGATTATGCTGAGGCTTTGCTAGATAAACTTGTAATGATCTTCCCTGAGGAAAGAGCCACCTGACATCCAACCTTCCTTGAGGACACAGATAAAACATCTCTAGCTTGTCTTGAAGAAACAGCTTTCCCACCTCCATTCATCCCTAAGGAATCTGCCATCCAGCATCAACTTGAAGAGATTACACATACAGAGCATAATAAACCTGTAACAACCTCCCCCTGAAGAAAGGGCCCTCACTGCTCTGTCTGGAAGGATTAATGCCATTTCAAAGGATGAAACTGCAATGGGATGTCCTGAGGTAATTGGCTTGAAAGAGACCTCTATTCCTTTTCATGACCTACTCCACATGCCTATTCTATTTCAGATGTATAACTACATGTATAACTACACTAAAATCCAAAAAGGTGAGGTACAAAGTGCTACCCATTAAGAAGTGCTCTGCACTGCAAAAACTGCATGAGTTTTTCAATTTATATAGACAGAGGAATATGTGTGGGAATGGATATAAAGGGTATAGGATAATGGTGGAAGGAATATAAATGTGTCAGGCTGAATTTATTGATATAGACCTCCCAAGCAAGAATCTGGACTCAGTGTTGTAGCTTGAGGGTTTAGAAAGTTCTTTAACAGGTTGAGTATTTGGCTGAAACATGGATCCAAGGTGGAAACATGACATGAGGTTTGTAATGCTGGAACTGCCATGGTATAATATATATGAGGGGATCCAAAGGCTTAGAGAGATTGGAATGTTAGAAAGGATTTACTGTGTGAGACATGCTCACCCACCTCAGGAATGTTGAGAGAACACATCTTTCACCAGGAATGTGAGGACTAAATGTGTGAGACTAATTCCATCAGCTCTGAAGAGCTCTGTAGTTGCCCTTCTCTGTGGACCAGATATTTTCCCTGGACCTGCTGTCACTGATCTGGAATCCTTAAACACAATGAAGATGATCTGGTCATGGGTTGGTGGAAGAAATGCGGTAGCACTTAACTGCCAAAAACAAGTGTGCATGGCTTCCATAATGGATAGCAAAATCGAGGTAGCATTTGAAATAGTCTTATTCACAGAGATCTATGGCACTGTCTAGTAAAACATGGGGTACATAGAAGTAACATAGATGGGCAGTCTACAAAATTATTACTTGATCTGTATAAGCACAAGAGTTCTAGGTTAAGTGAACAAAAATCTAACTTGAATTACAAAACAGAGAATCATGGCCCCTGATTTAATTCCCAGACCTGTCATGGTTTACAGACCCAGAGCACCTTGAATGAAAGAAAGGCACCAATGGGGAAGGCCTCTGTTACATGGACAAAATATTGCACTGTTAAACTTCCTTCCTGCCTTGCCCAAAGAGAACTATGAACATTTACCAGGGTAACTGTGCATTGGGGAAAAATAAATGATTAGAGATTTTGGAGATTTTTAGACACTGGCTTAGAAGTGACATTAATTTCAAGACACCCAAAACAGTCATTGTGGTCCACCAGTCAGAGTAGGGAGATCAGGTGATTAATGGAGTTTTAGCTCAAGTCCCTCTCACATTGGGTCCACAGGCCCCCCAGACCCATTCCATGTTTTTTCCCCTAGTTCCAGAACACATAATTGGAATAGACATACTCAGCAACTGACATAATCTGCACACTGGTTCCCTGAGTTGTGGAGTGAGGGCTATTAATGTAGGAAATACCAAATGGAAGCCACTAGAACTACTCTTACTTAGCGAAATAGTAAATCAGAAGCAATATAAGATTCATCAAGGCATTTCAGAAATTAGCAGCACTCTTAAGGACATGAAGGGAGCAGGGCTTGATTCCCACCACATCCTTGTTCAAACCTCCTATTTGCCCTTTGCAGAAAACAGAAGGGTCTTTGAGGATGACAGTGAATTATAAAAAATTTAATGAGGTGCTGACTTCAATTGTAGCTGCTATTCCAGATGTTTTATAACTGTTTGAGCAAATCAACACATCCTCTTGCATCTGGTATGGAGCTACTAATCTGACAAATGCTTTTTTTTCTCAATTGCTGTTAGTAAGGACCATCAGAATCAGTATGCTTTCATCTGGCCTGACCAACAGCTTACCTTCACTGTTCTACTGACATAGACAATTAAGGGAAAATTCCCATTCAAAATAGCAACTAAAAGAATCAAGTATCTAGGAATAAACTCAACTAGGGATGCAAAGGACATCTACACAGAAAACTACAAAACATGCTAAGAGAAATCAAAGAGGATTTAAGCAGGTGGAAAAAGGCATTCCCTGTTCATGAATAGGAGGGTTAAATGTAGTTAAGATAACAACTCTACCCAAGTTGATCTACAGATTCAATGCAAAACCAATAAAAATTCCAATAACCTGTTTGAAGACTCAGAAAAGCTAGTTGTCAAATTCATATGGAAGGGACCTCAAATTGCTAAAAATATTCTTAAAAAAGAGAACAAAGTGGGAGGTTTAACACTTCCTGATTTAAAGACTTATAATAAATCCACAGAATTTATAAAGTGATCCTACAGCTCGACAAGAAAAAGACAAACAACATAATTAAAATAAGGGATAAAAGACATGGAAATACACTTTTCTAAAGAGGAAACACTAATGGCTCATAAAGACATGAACAGATGCTCAACTTCACTATCTATTAGAGAAATTCAAATCAAACCACAATGAGATATCACCTCAAAGCTGCTAGAATGACCAGTATAAAAAAAAAAAACAGAAATCTACAAATGCTGTACAGAGTATGGAGAAAGAGCTATACTTATACACTGTTGGACAGAATGTAAAATGGTGCAACCACTCTGGAAAACAGTTTGGCAGTTCCTCAGGAAACTAAATATTGAATTGCCATATGATTCTGCAATCCCATTTCTGGGTACATATCTGGAAGAACTGAAAGCAGGTGCTTTCAGAAATTGTACACTAATGTTTATAGCGACATTATTTATGATTTCAAGAGATGGAAATAGCCCAAATGTCTATCAGCAGATGAATGGATAAGCAAACTATGGTACATACATATGAAGAATATTATACGGCTGCAAGCCAAAATAAAATCATGACACATGCAACAACATGGATGAATCTTGAGGACCTTATGTTGAATGAAATTGTCCAGAAACAAAAGGAAAAACAGTATACACACTCACTAATATGAGAAACTCTGAGAGCTAACATTGAGAACAGAGGCTATCAGGAGATAGAGAGGGTAGAGATTGGGCAATTGATGCTGAAGAAGTACAGAATATTCAACAGAACTGATGGTAAAGATCCAGAAATTGATAGCACAATAATATCTGATGGTAGCACAATATTGTAAGTATAACGAACAAAGCTGAGTGTGAGTATGATTGAAAGAGGAAGGCTAGTGGCATGTATGACACCAGAAGGAAAGATAGAGGATTAAAAGTGGGACTGTATAACTAAGAGGTGCCTAGAGTGAACGATGATGGTGATTAAATGTACAAACCTAAGAAAGATATTACATGATGAATGAGATGCTTAGGTTATGTTGGCAACTTGGCCAAAAGATTATGCCCAGTTGTCTGATCAGGTAATCAGTGGCCTGATCATTGATGCAAGGATATTTCATGGCTGATTAATGAAATCATCAAACAGTTGATTGCATGTGTGACAGATTACTTCTGCGATCAACTAAGGCATGCCACCATAATGAGATAATCCAGTCAATTGCCTGTCTTTACTGTTTTTTTTTTTAACCTAAAGTCCCGCCTGTGGATTTCATCCAGACCCTTCATTGGAGCCAACAGGCTCACAGCCTACCCTATGGATTTTGAACTCATCTTTACCATGGTTGTGTGAGCCACCTTTATAAATTTCACATCCACAGATCTCTCCTGTTGGTTATGTTTCTCTAGAGAACACTTACTAACACAAGGGAGAACATATTCATGTCAACATTGATAGGTGTTGAAAATAGGATAGTATCCAGGAAAAATACAATGACTGCAAACTATGGTCTATACTTAGCAATGACATTGTAATATGCTTCCATTAATTGTAACTAAAGGAATATGCCAAAGCTAAATATAAATATGAATGCATTTGTATTTATATTTAGTTGATATAAAGTTGGTTTAATTGATATAAAGATATAAAGTTGGGATTTGGGATTCTTGGTGTTGTTGCTATTTCTCCTTTTTCTTTCTTATTCTCTATTTTTTCATCTTTCTTTGTGGAAGAAATGGAAGTGTTCTTATATAAATTGTGGTGGTGAATATATGCTGTGTGATTATAGCTGTAGTCATTGTTATTTACTTAGGATGGACTGTATTGTATGTGAATAAAATTTTTATAAAACAGAATAGTAGCTATACTAATATCAGAAAATATAGCCTTTAAAAGTAAAGACATCATAAGAGACAAAGAAGGACATTATATATTAATTAAATAGACAATTCACCAAGAAGAAAGAGCAATTACAAATACTTATGCTCCCAATCAAGGAGCTCCAAAGTACATGAGATGGACATTGGCAAAACTGAAGTGAGTGATAGATGTTTCAAAAATAATAGTAGAAATCTTTAACACACCACTCTCCTCTATAGATAGAAAATCAGTTGGAAGATCAACAAGGAAATAGGAAAGCTAAACAACTTGATAAATGAATTAGACCTAACAGACATATATATTGTACCTCAAAACAACAAGATATACATTCTTCTTCAGTGCTCATGGAACATTCTCCAGGTTAGATCATATGCTGGGACACAAAACAGATCTTTATAAATTTAAAAGCATTGAAATTATTCAAAGCACTTTCTCTGATCAAAATGGAATGAAGCAAAATAAAAAAAGGAATGAAGCTGGATCTCAATAATCACCAAAGAAATAGAACTTTCACAAATATATGGAGAATAAATAACATGTTTTTAAATAACCTTGGGTCAAAGAAGAAATTGCTAGAGAAATCAGTAGCTATCTGGAAACAAATGAAAGCAAGAATGCAACATATTGGATCTTATGGGATGTGGCAAAGGCTGTGCTGAGAAGGAAATTTATTACCCTAAATGCCTATATTAAAAAACAAGAAAGAGCAAAAATCAAGGACTTAACTGCTCACCTGGAGGAACTTGAGAAAGAACAGCAAATAAACCCAAAAGTAAATAGAAGAAGAGAAATAACAAAGATTACAGAAGAGTTAAATGAATGGGAGAGCAAAAGAAGAATAGAAAGAATCAATAAAATCAAAAGGTGGTTCTTTGAGAAAATCAATAAATTGATGGGCCATTAGCAAGACTGACAAAGAAGAAAAGAAAGAAGATGCAAATAAACAAAACCAGATATGAGAAAGAGTGCGTTACCACAGACCTTCAAGAAATAAAAGAAATCATGAAAGAATACTATGAACAACTATATGCCAACAAACTAGACAACTTAGATGAAATGGACAAATTTCTGGAAACACACAAACAAGATATGCTGACTGAGGAAGAAACAGAAGATCTCAACAAACCAATCATAAGTAAAGAGATTCAGTCAGTCATCAAAAATCTTCCTGCAAGAGGCTGGAGGGAACTGCCTGAAAATGTAGAGCTGTGTTCCAGTAGCCATGTTTCTTGATGATGATTGAACAATGATATAGCTTTCACAATGAGACACTGTGAATGTGAAAACCTTGTGTCTGATGCTCCTTTCAGCTACTATATCAACAAAAGAGTAGAACATATGGAATAAAAATAAATAATAGGGGGAACAAATGTTAAAATAAATTTAGTTTGAAATGCTAGTGTTAAATGAAAACAAGGGGTAAGGGGTATGGTAGGTATAATCTTTTTTTCTCTATTATTGTTTTATTCCTTTTTCTGATGTCTTTTTATTTCTTTTTCTAAATCGATGCAAATGTTCTAAGAAATGATGAATATACAACTATGTGATAATATTAAGAATTACTGATTGTATATGTAGAATGGAATGATATTTTAATGTTTTTTGTTAAGTTTTTTAATTAATAAAAAATTTTATAAAAAAAAAATCTTCCTGCAAAGAAAAGCCCAGGGCCTGATGACTTCACAGGGAAATTTATCAAATGCTTCAAAACAAAACAAAACAAACCTAACACCAATTTTGCTCAATTTTTTCCAAAAAATTGAGGAAAAGGAACTTTACCTAACTCATTTTATGAAGCTAATATCATTTCAATACCTGAACTGGGTAAAGATGCTATAAGAAAGGAAAACTACAGGCCAGTCTCTCTAACGAACATAGATGCAAAAATCCTCAACAAGATACTAGCAAATCAAACCCACCAACACATAAAACAATTATACACCACGACCAAGTGATGTTTATACCAGGAATGCAAGGGTGGTTCAACATAAGAAAATCAATTAATGTAACACAGCACATCAACAGATCAACAGGGAAAAGATCCCACGATCAACTCCTTTTGATTCTGAAAAGGCATTTGACAAAATTCAACATCTTTTTCTCATAATAAACACTTCAAAAGACAGAAATCAAAGGTAACTTCCTCAATCTGATAAAGGGCATAAACGAAAAACCAATAGCTGGCATCATAATCAATGGAGAGAGACAGAAAGCTTTTCCCCCAAAATCAAGAACAAGACAAGGATGACCACTGTCACAATTATTATTCAATTATTATAAATTATTATATTATTATTATTATAATCAAATTGAGAGTGCAGAAATAGAGCATGAAATCTATGGTCATTTGATTTTTTCAAGGCCCCCAAATCCACTGAACTAGGACAAAATAGTCTTTTCAACAAATGGGCATGGGAGAACTGGATATCAATAGCCAAAAGGTTGAAAGAGGACCTTACTTTACATCCTATGCAAAAATTAACTCAAAGTGGATCAAGTACCCTAGAAGTTCTAAGTAGAGCAATTAGGCTGGACAAAGAAAGAAAAGACATCCAAATTGGAAAGGAAGAAGTAAACTTTCATTATTTGCAGATGTCAAGATACTATACTTGGAAAATCCTGAGGAATCTACAACAAAGTCACTTCAGCTAATAAATAAGTTCACCAAGGTGATGGCATATAAAATCAATGTGCAAAAGTCAGTAATGTTTCTATAGACAAGCAATGACATATGAGAGGAGTCAGTCAAGGAAAATATTCCATTTGAAGTAGCAACTAAAAGAATCAAGTATTTAGGAATGAACTTAATAAGGGACATAAAGGACTTGTACACAGAAAACTACATAACATTGCTAAAAGAAATCAAAGATTGTATTAAGTGGAAAGACATTTCCTGCTCATGGAATGTTAAATATAGTTAAGGTGTCAATTCTACCCACATTGATCTATAGATTCAGTGCACTACAAATCAAAGTTCCAATAACCTACTTGGAAGACTTGGAAAAGCTAGTTACCAAATTCATTTGGAAGGGGAAGAGTTCCTGAATAGCTAAAAACATCCTAAAAAAGAACAACGAAGTGGGAGGATTAACACTTCCTAACTTCAAAACTTATTATAAAGCCACAGTGTTCAGAACAACATGATAGTGGAACAAAGATAGATGTATTGACCAATGGAATCAAATTGAGAGTGCAGAAATAGAGCATGAAATCTATGGTCATTTGATTTTTTCAAGGCCCCCAAATCCACTGAACTGGGACAAAATAGTCTTTTCAACAAATGAGCGTGGGAAAACTGGATGTCAATAGCCAAAAGATTGAAAGAGGACCTTACTTTACATCCTATGCAAAAATTAACTCAAAGTGGATCAAGTACCTAAACATATGAAATAGCACCATAAAGTTTCTAGAAGAAAATGTAAGGAAACATCTTCAAGACCTAGTAATAGGAGGTATCTTCCTAAACTTTACACCCATAGCATAAACAACGAGAGAAAAAATAGACAAATGGGAACTCCTCAAAATCAAATACTTTTGCCCCTCAAAAGACTTCATCAAAAGATGAAGAGGCAACCAAATCAATGGAGAAAATATTTGAAAATCACAAATCGGACAAAGGTTTTATATCCTGTATACATAAAGAAGTCATACAACTCAACAACAAAAGAACAAACAATCCAATTATAAAATGGGCTAAAGATATGAATAGGCATTTCTCTGATGAACAAATACAGATGGCTCAAAAGTACATGAAGAGATGCTCATCTTCATTAGCTGTAAGAGAATGCAGATACAATGAGATACCACCTCACACCTATAAGAATGGCTGCT
This sequence comes from Myrmecophaga tridactyla, assembly GCA_004026745.1. NCBI lineage: Eukaryota > Metazoa > Chordata > Mammalia > Pilosa > Myrmecophagidae > Myrmecophaga > Myrmecophaga tridactyla. Next base: position 19,896 of record PVIY010032249.1, read on the forward strand.
ATTAAACAAACAGGAAACTATAAATTTGGGAGAGGATGTGGAGAAATTGGAATATTTATGCAATGCTGGTGGGAATGTATAATGGTACAGCCTCTATGGAAGACAGTTTGGTGGTTCCTTAGGAAAGTAAATATTGAGTTGCCCTACGACCCAGCAATAGCACTATTTGGTATATACACAGAAAAGCTGAAAGCTGTGACAAACAGACATTTGCACACTGATACTCATAGCAACTTTATTCATAATCGCTAAAAGATGGAAACAATAAAATGCTATCAGCGGATGAGTGGATTGACAGAATGTGTAAATACATAAGATGGAAAGTTATGTAGCAGTAAGATGAAATGACATCCTGAAGCATATGACAAGATGGATGAACCTTGAGGACCTAATGCTGAGTGAAATTAGCCAGATGCAACAGGATAGAAACTGTATGAGTCCATTTTTTATGACTATAGTAAAGGTCAAAGTTGAGGCTTATAATAAAGTATATAGGGCACTTAGAGAAACATAGTAGAGATGGGTGAATGGTTAGCTATTGAAGTTGAATTAAAATATAAGGGAATAGATAGAAGTGAAGGCAGTTCTCTAGTGGGGTCTATAAGTAACATTGCCATATTGAAGGTGAACAAGATTGAAAGGGGTTGTATAGATCTATGTGTTCCACTGATTAACACTAGAAATATCAATAAGTTCTTGAAAGAACCACTTAAACGTATGATTTCTGTATAGCTATTGAATGCTATGAGCTATGTTTAATAGGAAAACATCAGCAGTACCACAGCAATGCCAGGGGTAAATAATGGGGAGAGAGATAAGAGTTAAGGGGTGGTTTAGATTTCCTGTTTGGTGAGGGTGTGTTTATTGGTTATCTTTCTCTTGGGAACAATGAAATTATCTGAAATTGAGGTTGATTGACTGTGGACTTTGGACGTTATACATGATGCCTAATGTATGCAGGTGGCTGAAGGATGCACTGACTGGCAGGTAGATTGGTGAAAGATGGTGTATACATATGACCGAATATTGTGCTGCTACAAAAAGGAATGAAATTGTGAGGTATGCAATGATTTGAATGAACCTGTGAATCATTTGGGAGGCAAATAAACCAGAAATGAAAAATTATTGTATGGTCTCCTTTAGAGAATGCTTATAAGAAAACAGTGGCCTAGATTGTAAGCTCTTATAGCAGACACATTTAGTCCAAAGGGATTTTGAGAGGTTGGTTTATATATCTATCACCTGATATTTAGAGATAAGAATGAAATTTATCAGTTCAAGATTAAATTAATTCAGAACACAGGGATAAGGAAGACATTGTCTATATTTTAGAACCTCATCTACTCTGTGAGATCAAAGGAAGAAAGTTTTATTTTGTCCAGGACCCAAATGTTTTGTAGCACATAATGTAACTCAACCTGTCTGGATAACTCATTGAACAACTGAAACACAGGGAGCCCAGAATAAGAATGAGTGTCTTTAATCCTGTGTATCTTAATTTAATGCCTGGATACATCCTAGAATATATTGAGCAGATAATCAAAAAGTATTAGCAAAGTCCCTTGAAGGATGGGAGGAAAATATGCAACTATTAAACTTTCCCATCAGGGAATCTCCTGGTACTGTGTCAAACATTAGTGACACCCAAATAAAGAGATCAAGCCTTTGATCTTGAAGCTTATTCTTGTAAAGCTTATGTAAGTAGTGGGAAAACTTAGCCTACATATAGGTATGCCTAAGAGTTACTTCAGGAGGACCTCTTTTGTTTCTCAAATATGGCCCAACTCTCTCTAAGCCCAACTCTGCAAGTGAAATCATTGCCCTCCCCCTCTGCATGGTACATGACATCCAAGGGTGAAAGACTCCCTGGCAGGGTGGGAGATGACTCCTGGGGATAAGTCTGGCCCTGACACCATGGGATCAACAATTCCTTCCTGACTAGAAGGGGGAAAACAATTGTAACTAATAAAATAGCAGTGGCTGGGAGATTTCAAATACAGTCAAGAAGCTACTCTGGAGGTCACTCTTTTGTAAGCTTCAGTTCGACATCACTGTCTATCATAACTTACCAAATCCCAACCAAAACCATTCCAGCCAACTCTAAAGAACACCCAAGTTAATGTGTTAAGGTTCTACAAATGTTCCATGCACAAGAGTAACTTTCCAGACACCTTCATACTCCAGATGGGTCCCTGGACCAGACAAGTCCTGAAACCTAGAGGACCCGGCCTCTCCAGAACATCAGCTAGATCCATATCCCTACCCCATATTATTGATAGCCCTTTACAACATGAAAAATTTAAAATGTCCATAGCCCAAATACCACTAAAGAGTGGAACAGAAAGATCAAAAGTGGTGTTGGAGTTATACCTTGAATGCAGGGTTTAAGAAACGTGTGATTGCTGAATCATTGTATTGATATTTCTTTTAGTCTCCAGTATGTTAGAACAGTTAGGAGCAAAAACCTAAAATTGTGGAATTGTAACCCATCCAAACTCTGTAATCTGTTCTACAACAGTTGTTGTGTTGTGCTTTGAAATTTATTGTTTGAGGTATATATGTTTGTGCTGGTTTGAAAGAATGTATGTCCCCTAGAAAAGCCATGTTTTAATTAAAATCCCATTTCATAAAGGTAGAATAATCCCTATTCAATACTGTATGCTTGAAACTGTAATCAGATCATCTCCCTGGAGTTGAGATTTAATCAAGAGTGGTTGTTAAGATGGATTAGGTGATGACATGTCACAACCCATTTGGGTGGGTCTTGATAAGTTTCTGGAGTCATATAAAAAGGAAACGTTTTGGAGAATGGAGGAGATTCAGAGAGAGCTTAGAATGCTGCAGCACCAAGAAGCAGAGCATCCACAAGCCAGCGACCTTTGGAGATGAAGAAGGAAAATGTCTCCTGGGGAGCTTAATGAAACAGGAAACCAGGAGAGAAAGCTAGGGCAGATGATGCCGTGTTCACTGTGTGCCCTTTCATCTGAGAGAGAAGGCCTGACTGTGCTGCCACGTGCCTTCTTACTTGAGAGAGAAACCCTGAACTTTATCAGCCTTCTTGAACCAAGGTATCTTTCCCTGGATGGATACCTTTGATTGGACATTTCTATAGACTTGTTTCAATTGGGGCATTTTCTCAGTTTTAGAACTGTAAACTAGCAACTTATTAAATTCCCCTTTTCAAAAGCCATTCCATTTCTGCTATATTGCATTCTGGCAGCTAGCAAACTAGAACAACGTTATTTAAAAAAAAAGACAGAAGAAAAGTGATGATAAAAGATATATTTACCTTGGCCTCCAATGTTCTGTAGCAGCTAGAAGGAAATATCTGAGATGATGGTATGGTGGCCCACGAAAAACTGTGGGATCTGTCCTGTGACTACTCATTGAAGAGTGTTTTGAAAATTATGGCTTTTTTCTTTCTTTGCTTTGTATGTATGTTATATTAAAAATATATAAAAATATTTTTAAAATATTTTGGGTTCGATTTTGCTTCTGTTCAGATAGGTATACCTATTCTAGTTTGCTAGCTGCTGATATACCAGAAACAGAACGGTTTTTAAAAGTGGGATTTATTAAGTTGCTAGTTTACAGTTCTAAGACTATGAAAATGTCCAAATTAAGGAAGGATATGGAAATGTCCAAACAAAGGCATCAAGGGAAAGATAACTTGGTTCAAGAAGGCCGATGTCATTCACGATTTCTCTCTCAACTGGAAAAGCACATTGCAAACATAGCAATGTCTACTTTCTTTCTAGGCTTCTCGTTTCATGAAGCTCACCCAGGGATGTATACCTTCTTCATCACCAAAGCTCTCTGGTGGTGTGGGCTCTCGGCTTCGTGGCTCTTTGAGAAATGAGCCTTCCTCCTTTTGAAGGGTTCCAGAAAACTAATCAAGACCTACCTGGAATGGGTGGAGTCACATCCCCCACATCAAAATTTAATACCCACAATTGGGTAAATAACATCCCCATGGAGATAATCTAATCAAGTTCACATCCCGCTGAACAGGGAATAAAGGGAACTTCCTCCACAAGATGGGATTAGGATTAAATTGGCTGTTCTGCAGTACATAGTCCTTTCAAACCAGCACAGTACTATTCTCACCAAGTTTGTTTCTCCAGATTAAAAGGTCTTTGCATCAAACTTCACCCACCAGAGGCTATGGTATTGTTCCCCACACTCAACCAGCCACCCTCAATAGCATGGACAGGGACTACAATGACCTTATAAGTAGGGTCTGTGACCCACTGACAGCTTGAAGCAGCTACAGAAGATGGTTCATTGCCCCAAATTCCATCAAGAGTAAGGGAGCTAAACATCTCTGAGGGAGAATTTAGGTAGGGTTACAATTAAGGGCTTAGCAATGGGCATATTTCCAGAAGTGTTCAGGCCTCACAGAGAAATATCTGCATGTCTGAGAGGATCTGCAATGAATAGCACCTGGAGACCAATGGGCTGCACATGAGTGAGTCATCTACAGAGAAGGGTGTTGCCAACTGATCCCACCTGTTGAGTCATATATGGCCAGGCATCAGTGAAGAAATGAAAAGGTTAGTGTTCTAGTTTGCTAGCTGTCAGAAATCAATATAGCAGAAGCAGAGTGGATTTTAAAAGGGGGAATTTAATAAGTTGCTATTTTACAGTTCTAAGGCTGAGAAAATATCTCAAGACTATAAAAAATGTCCAAATTAAGGCACCAAGAAGAGATTACCTTCACTCAAGAAAGGCTGATGGGTTCAGCATTTCTCTCACAACTGTGAAGGCACATGGTGAATATGGCAACAGCCTGCTAGCTTTCTCTCCAAGCTTGTTGTTTCATGAAGCATGCCTGGGGTGTTCTCTTTCTTCATCTTCAAAAGTCACTGACTGGTGGACTCTATGGTTTTCTCAGCCTTGTGGCTCTTCTCAGCTCTCTAGTGGCGTCCTTGTTGGCTCTAAAAAGTCACTCTGCAAAATGTCTTCTCTTTTATAGGATTCCAGTAAACTAATCAAGACTCATAGAATGTGTGGAAACATGTCACCATCTAATCAAGTTAAGTATCTACAACTGATCGGGTCACATCTCAGTGGAAGTAACCCAATCAAGTTTCCAACCTATAGTACTGAATAGGGATTAGAAGAAACCATTGTTCCCAAAAGACTGATTAGGATTAAAACATGGCTTTTCTAAGGTACATAAATCCTTTCAAACTAGCACAGTAAAGTTAGTAAAATAGTTAATGAAAGTTACAAAAGGAACAAAAAGCAGTTGCCCTACAATGCTGGCGTGTCTTGCCTCTTATCTCTTTTTTGAAAGAGTTCTCACATGTCCTTCTTGATGTGCGCTCAATAAATTTTCTGCCTGAGTTAAAAAACAAACTAAACAAAACAAAAACCTATCAACAAAGAGAAGCCCAGGACTGGATAGCATCTCAGGTGAGTTTTATCAAGTATTTCAAGAAGAATTAATATTATTCCTGCTCAAGCTCTTCCAAAAAATTAAAGAATGGGGAACCTACCTAAATCATCCTGTGAAGCCAACATTTTCCTAATACTAAAGCTGGATAAGGATACTACAAGAAGAGGCAACTTCAGATCAATCTCTCTAATATACATAGATTAAAAATCCTAAACAAAATACTTGTGCATTAAAATAATTATACACCATGACCAAGTGAGTTTTATTTCAGGTATGCAACTGTGTTTCAATGCAAGAAAATCAATTAATATAATACACCACATTAACAAATTAAAAGGGAAAAATCATATGATCATCTTGATTGTTGCAGAAAAGGTGCTTGGCAAAATTCAGCACCCATTCATGATAAAAACACTTTCAAAAGGTAGGAATTGAAAGAAACTTCCTCAACATTATAAAGGGCCCATATGAAAAACCCACAGATAACCTCATGCTCAATGGTGAAAGACTGAAAGCTTCCCCACTAAGATCAGGAACAACACAAGGAAGCCCACTGTCACCACTGCTATTCAACATTGTCAGGGTCAGGTTCATCTGTCAACTTGACCAGGTGGTGGTGCCTGTTTGACTGGTTGGGCATGTGTTGGCCTGTGTGTGGCTATGAGGACATTTCATAGAATTAAATCATGACCACATTGGCTGCAGCCATAGCTGATTGCATTTGTAATAAGGTAAGGGGAGTGTCTTCTGCAAGGATTGATGCTTAATCTAATCACTGGAAAGTTTTTAAAGAGGATTAAGAAGAGACAGGCTCTCTTCCTACTTTGGCCAGTGAGCCTCTCCTATGGAGTTAGTCCAGACCCTTCAGCAGAGTCATCAGCTTCACAGCTTGCCCTACAGATTTTGTACTGTATGTTCCCATGGTTACCTGAGACACTTTTATAAATTTTATATATAAAGATATTCCCTGCAGATTCTGTTTCTCTAGAGAACCCTACCTAATACAAACATTGTGCTAGAAGATATAACTAAAGGAACTAGGCAAGAAAAAATGAAAGTAATCAAAATTGGAGAGTGAGAAGTAAAACTGTTACTATTTGCAGCTGACATGATCCTGTATTTAGAAAGTCCAGGGACAATGGCAGCAAAACTACTTAAACTAAAAGTAAGATCAGCAAAGTGACAGGATAAAAGATTAACCCACAAAAATTAGTGGTGTTTTTATACAATAATAAACTATCTGAGGAAATAATCAAGAAGAAAATTCCATTTACAATAGCACCAAAAATAATCAATAACTAAGAATACATGTAACCAAGGATGTGAAGGACTTGTACACAGAAAACTACAAAAACGTTGCTAAGAGAAATCAAACAAGATGTGAACAATTGGAAAGACATTCTGTGTCCATTGATTGGAAGGCTAAATGTTGTTAGGATGTCAATTCTAGCTAAATGAAGCTACAGAATCAATGCAATACCACTCAGAATTCCAACAGACTCTTTGCAGAAATGGAGACGCTAATTACTAATTTCATTTGGATATGCATGAGACTAAGATTGTAAAAAACAACTTGAAATAGAATTAAGTGGGAGATATCACACTTTCTGGATGTAAAGCATATTATAAAAACAGCTTGAGGCTGGCATAAGGATAAATATATAAATGAATGGAATCGATTAGAGAGGTCAGAAATATGCCCTCAGATCTATGGTCAATTGAGGATTTTTTCCCTTTTTTTTGGGAATGGGCATCATTCCTGGGTCTGGGAATCAAACCTGTGTCTCTAGCATGACAGGATTCTGCCACTGAGCCACCAATGCACCACTATCAATTGAGTTTTGATAAGATTCCCAAGTATGCTCAACTAGAACAGAACAATCTCTTCAATATATAGTGCTGGGAAACTGGATATTCACAATCAAATGAACGAAAGTAGATCCCTATGTCACACCCTATTAAAAAATTAACCCAAAATGGGTGAAAGACATACATATAAGAATGAGTACCATAAAACTCCTGGAAGAAAATATAAGGAAATATCTCAAAATGTAGTGTGCTCTAGTTTGCTAGTTGCCAGAATGCAATATACCAGAAGCAAAATGGCTTTTAAAAAGGGAAATTTAATAAGTTACAAGTTTACAGTTCTAAGGCTGAGAAAGCATCCCAAGTAAAACAAGTCTATAAAAATGTCCAACTTAAGGCATCCAGGAAAAGATACCTTGGTTCAAGAAGGCCGAGGACGTTCAATGTTTCTCTCTCAGCTGGAAGGGCATGTGGTAAACATGGCGACATCTGCTGAATTTTTGTGGCTCTGCAAAAAGGGACTCTTTCCAAAATGTTTCCTCTTTTAAAGGATTTCAATAAGCAACTCCACCTTCAATGGGTGGAGACACGCATCCATGGAAATCATCTAATCAAAAGTTACCACCCACAATTGGATGGGTCATATCTCCATGGGAACAATCAAAATGCTCCCACCCAGCAATATTGAATGAGGATTAAAGGACATGGCTTTTCTGGGGTCCACCACAGATTCAAACCAGCAAATAGAGTTAGGCAGTAGTTTCTTAGACTTTACACCAAAAGCACAAGCAATGAAAGAAAAAAAATAGATAAGTATGAAGTCCTCAAGATTGAATACTTCAGTGCTTCAAAAGATTTTTGACAAAAGGGTGAAAAGGCAACTCTGATTCAACGGGAAAAAATAATTGGAAACCATATATGTGATATGTGTTTGATATCCAGTATATATAAAGAAAACCTGCAAGTCAACAATCAAATTAAAAACAACCCAATTTAAAAATGAACAAAGTATATGAATAGACATTTCTCCAAAGAGGAAATATTAGATGGTTAAGAGGTATATGAAAAAATGCTCAGTTTCATCAGATATTAGGGAAATGCAAATCAAATCTCAATGACATATTATCTCACACCTACTATAATGGCCATTATTAAACAAACAGGCAACTATAAATGTTAGAGAGGATGCGGAGAAATTGGAACACTTATTCATTGCTGGTTTGAATGTAAAATGGTACAACCACTGTGGAAGATGGATTGGTGGTTCCTCAGAAAGCTATGTGCTTTGTTTGTTAATACTGTCAGAAATGTAGTGTACCAGAAATGGAACAGCTTTTAAAAAGGGAACTTATTGGGTTATAAGTTTACAAGTCTAATGCCATAGAAATGTCCGAGCTAAGGTGTCCACAGAATGATACCTTGATTCAAGAAAGGCCGATGTCTGTCATATGGGAAGGCATGTGGCTGGCATCTGTTGGTCCTTTTTCCTGGTTCTGTTGCTTCCAGTTTCTGATGTCAATTGTTCTACTTTGCTAGCTGCTGGAATGCAATATACCAGAAACGGAATGGGTTTTAAAAAGGGGAATTTAATGAGTTGCTAGTTTACAGTTCTAAGGCCAAGAAAATGTCCCAATTAAAACAAGTCTATAGAAATGTCCAATCAAAGGCATCCATCCAGGGAAAGATACCTTGGTTCAAGAAGGCCGATGAAGTTCAGGGTTTCTCTCTCAAGTGAGAAGGCACATGGCGAACACAGTCAGGGCTCCTCTCCCAGCTGGAAGGGCACATGGTGAATACAGCATCATCTGCTAGCTTTCTCTCCTGGCTTCTGGTTTCATGAAGCTCCTCGGGAGGCGTCTTCCTTCTTCATCTCCAAAGGTCTCTGGCTGGTGGACTCTCTGCTTCGTGGTGCTGCAGCATTCTCTGCTCTCTCTGAAGTCTCTCATTCTCCAAAATGTTTCCTCTTTTATAGGACTTCAGAAACTAATCAAGACCCACTCAAATGGGTGGAGACATGTCATCCCCTAATCCAGTTTAACAACCATTCTTAACTA
>PVIY010032250.1:0-11742 GCA_004026745.1 Myrmecophaga tridactyla
TCATGTGCCTTTTGGCCATTTGTATTTCCTCTTCTGAGAAGTGTCTGTTCCAGTCTTTTGCCCATTTTGTAATTGGGTTGTCTGTCTTTTTGTTGTTGAGCTGAACAATCTCTATATATTCTGGATACTAGACCTTTATCTGATATGTCATTTCCAAATATTGTCTCCCATTGTGTAGGCTGTCTTTTTACTTTCTTGACAAAGATCTTTGATGCACAAAAGTGTTTAATTTTGAGGAGTTCCCATTCATTTCTTTCTTTCTTCAATGCTCGTGCTTTGGGTATAAGATCTAGGAAACCACCTCCTATTATAAGATTTATAAGATTTCCCTACATTTTCTTCTAACAGTTTTATGGTTTTAGATCTAATATTTAGGTCTTTGATCCAATTTGAGTTAATTTTTGTACATAAAATTTTTTATTGTTATTACTTCTTGGTAGATTGTCCCTTTTATTAATATATAATGTCCTTCCTTGTCCCTTATAACATTTTCACATTTAAAACCAGTTTTGTCTGATATTAGTGTAGCTACCCCAGCTCTCTTTTGGTTAGTGTTTGCCGGAATATCTTTTTTCAACATTTCATTTTCAAATTATTTGTATCCTTAGGTCTAAGGTGAGTCTCTTGTAGACAGCATATAGATAGATCTTTTGTTTTTTAAATCAATTCTGTCAATTGGTGTCTTTCGATTGGAGAATTTAATCCATTAACGTTCAGTGTTTTGACTGTAAAGACTGTAAAGACAGTACTTACTTCAACCATTTTATCCTTTGTCACGTCTTGTTTTTGTTCCTCTTTGTATCCTTTGAATTATCCTTTCCGATACTCTTCATTTCTACATTCTCTTCCAAGCCTCTTTCTCCTGTCTTTTCTTTTCAGCTTGCAGAACTCCCTTTAGTATTTCTTGTAGGGCAGGACTCTTGTTAACGAACTCTCTCAGTTTCTGTTTATCTGTAAATATTTTAAACTGTCCCTCATTTTTGAAGAACAGTTTTGTCAGATAAAGAATTCTTGGCTGGCAGTTTTTCTGTTTCAGTACCTTAAATGTATCATTCCACTGCCTTCTCGCCTCCCTGGTTTCTGATGAGAAATGGGCACTTAATCTTATTGCGGTTCCCTTGTATGTGCGGTTCCCTTGCTTTTCTCTTGCTGCTTTTAGAATTCTCTATCTTGGGCAGTAGACATTCTGATTAGTATTTATCTTGGAGTGGGTCTATTAGGGTTTATTCTGTATGAAGTATTTGTACTTCTTGGACTTGTGCCCTTGTGTATTTTTGAGATTTTTGGCCATTATTTCCTTGAATATTCTTTCTGGCCTTTTTCCCTTCTCTGCTCCTTCTGGAACACCTGTGATGCATGTGTTTATGTGCTTCTGTTGTCATTCAGTTATCTGAGATCCTGCTCAAAATTTTCCATTATTTTCTCTATCCTTTTGTCTGTTTGATTTTGAATGTCCAGACTTCTGGGTCACCTGTCCTTTCTTCTGCCTGTTCAAATCTGTGTATGTATGCCTCTAGAATATTTTTAATCTTAGCTATTGTGATTTTCACTCCCATAGGATCCATTTTTCTTTGCATGCTTTCAAATTCCTCTTTTTACTCACCCAGTGTCTTCTTCATATCTTTTGTGTCTTTAGCTATATTTTTCTTTATCTCCTTGAATTGGTTTAGGAGATTCGTTTGCGGATCTTTGATTTGTTATTCCAAATTCCTTATCTCCTCCAAGTTTTTAATTTTTTCTTTTGACTGGGTCATATCTTCTTGTTTCTTAATATGGCTTTTAATTTTTTAATGGTATCTGGGCATCTTGATGAGATTATTCTGAAAGTCAGTTTCTCTGTCTTGTCTAGGATTTTGTTGATTTGGTACCTTTTAAAGCTCTTCTTTGGCACTTGGTTCATCTGTATTTTCCAGAGGAAACAGGGCCAGGGACCCACACAGGGGGTGCAGACTAGTTCCAAAGAGCCCTGGGGAGAGGGCCAGGAAAGCAGCTTCCCAAGACCGCATGTTCTCAGCCTGCCCAGCAGATGGTGCTCGTCAGCAACCTCTTCCCCATGGCCCTACAAAGGCCCTACAAAAGGCAGGGTATTTTTAGCCCTCTATCCGCTCTATGTTATGTCAGAATCTGTTAAGGATATGTTGGGATGCAAACCTGTTCTTCCAACTCATCTTTTCTCCATATTGCTGAGACCCAATTTCTTCATTTAAAAAAAGGAGATATTTCCTACTTTGTAGGGCTATTATGAAGATATATGAGATAATATCTCTGACTAAGGAAACCTACAGTAGGATTATGTCTTCCAATCATCTCTGCCATTGGGGTGAAAAATGTGAACAATCAAAGCTTAGCTCATTGGAATCCTAAAAGCACCTTCTGGATCACCCTGAGTAGTCAAGTATAAGTATGTGGGGGGAAGGAAGAGGGACTTTATGGCTGCCCATAAAGTCATAAACTGCCCACCCTACCCTTTTTAAAGCACTCTGAAAACACATTAGACTCTCAAATCCACAGGATGGAAGCCTTATAACAGCAGCCTAGGCGGAACTCAGGCCTTTTAGGTCCCCAAACCCCTTAAAAAAAAGAAAAAGAAATCTCAGGACACACAACTCTTTGATCTTTGGAGCAAATCTCAAAGTCCAGCCTCATCCCTTCCCAGTACTGAACCAAATGGTCCCACCATCTTCCAGCCCCTGCTTGGATAGCCTGGCAAACTGTTAACTATCCTTGAAACCCCAGATTAAATGCCCCTCCTCTAAGAAGTCCTCTCGACCACCCAGGCCAAATTAATTTCTCCTTTCTGTGCACATTATTATTACAGTGGACATTTCTTAGGGGCCTACTATGTGCTGGACACTGCTCTGAGTTTTGCACATGTAGCAGCGCTGTTTGTCTTCTTAGTAACCCTAAGAGGCAGGTTATTATATTTATTTTATAGATGAGGAAACTGAGGCACAGAGAGATTAAGAACTTTGCCCAAGGTCACACAGCTAGTAAGTGGCAGGGACAACTTTGAACCTCAGAGCTTGTCCTCTTTGCCACTACAGTACTTGCCCTTCCACTTTTCCTCCAGTACAAACTGGAGCCTTTTGTAGATGACTAGTCTTTGCCGCCCAGCCTGACCCTAGAATCAGAGTCAGTGATGGGCTGATTCTCTGTACAAACCTGGCATAGACAGGGCAATTCGATAAATGTTTGTTGAATAAATTGTAGAAAGAATTACAGGTTTAGAAAGGTGGAAAACATGTGTTCTGGTGCCAGCTCCGCCACCAGTTAACTCAGAGCAAAGTCACTTCTTTTGCTGGGCCTCAGTTTCCTGCCTCTCCTGTAAACGCTCTCTGAGGGCCATTTCAAGCATAGTGTTCTGTGAGCCTAGGATATAAGTGTCTAGGCTGTGACTCAGCTCGCATACAATGCGTGGGCAGTGGCCTCGGCACTCAGGGCCACCACTCAGTGACAGGCTGTTGGGACAGACTATTACCATTGTCTCCAGATAGTTTCCAGCCTCCAGGGAGAGGAAGGGGGAAGCTGGGGGGAGGAGGAGGGAGCTGAGAGGGAGGAGTTTTCAAACCTGGTTTTCCAGGGTGAGGCCAAGCAGGGCTTGAGGTCACCTCTGGCCTCAGACACAGGATTCCAATGACAGCAATCAATTGAGAAGCTGGCTGTGCCCCACCCTTTACACTGCCCCACCCCAGTGCTATTGCCTTGGGAAAATGACAGATCCAAGTACCCTACGATGTTGTTGCCTGCGGGGGTTAGAGTGTTTCTCAAATATATGCTCAGTGGAGAGGGATGTGGGGGCCAGCCAGGGCGGCAGCCCCATCAAAAGAGGGGCGGGCCATCCTCAGGACCAACCTGGGCAGCCAGCCATGGCCACAGCCACTCCCTGCCCTGTTCTGGCAGAGAGGCCTTTGCTCGGTGCTTGGGGCAGAGTCCAACCCTGGCCCTGCTAGGTGGGGTGCTCCATTGGAAACTGGGCCACAGAACTTCCTTGTTCCCACACCCAGGTAGCACCTGGTAGCCAAGACCATTTGTCCCCTCGCAGAGGGAATGGGCCAGCTCCCCAGCTTGGGGAAAGCAGCCCTTTGAAGACCATCACAGCCTGGTTAGTCTGAAGAGCTACTCTGCGGTTGATTGACAGGGAAGACAGGGAGGGAGGAACACCATTCCAAGAAGATTTGTATTTATTTCATTCTTCAGACCTGACTCTCTTTTCTCAGCTCTTAACAATGAAATTGCTACCTTTATAGTTAAAAAGCACCCAACATAATGATAATTTTTAAAAAATATTGTGACTGAACGGAAAGCACATGAACTCCGGATTCAGGGAGACCAAATTTACAATTTTAACTCCATTGTCGAAATGCAGTCAAAAACAGGATCTGACGTGTAGCCCATGCTCTATTTAGGTGTCCTTCCCCTGCCTCTGAGGCTGTTTCCTCTTCTGTAAAATGGGGATGCTACCACCTCCCTGACGTTTGCTGTGGCACCAAAGGCCACTGCACATCTAAAGAGATACAACAGAGTTACTCCTCCAGAAAGGTCATTTCCTTTGCTCTGTCTTTCCTTGGGTTCTACCTCAAGATCATTGGGTCAGCAGTGGCCCGAGTCCTTGGGCCCGGCCACTGGGGTGTGTCTGTCTGAGTGGATGTAAGGAGATGAGGTGCTTCCCCATGGATGGGGCCAGGTCATCAGGGATTCCCCACTGCCCTTGGGACTATAAACATTTCAGAGTTTCAGAAGATGAGCAAGGAAGGGAGGGAGGGGAGGAGGGAAGACAGCGCTCAATTTTTAAGGGTGAGGCTAGTCTCCCCTTGATGTTTTGGGGGTCTGAGCCCACTGCTCACCCCCTGCGGCACCACCCAGAGCTCCTCGCCCCACTGATGACACTCAGCCCTGCCCCGCAGGCCTCAGGCAGGGGCTGGCCCTCTGTGCGGGTGCCCTTGTCCCCACCAGGCTCAGTGTTCCTTGTACCTCCTCATGCCTGGGATTCCTCAGGGCACAGCCAAGCCCCAAGGTGGGTCAGCTCTGGGGGCTGGGCCTGTGGGCCACGCATGGCTGACCATGGCCACCAGCCAGCTCAGAGTCTTTGCTGCACATTGCAGAGGCACATCTCCTCACCCAGACTTCTCTGGGGCCTTGTCTGGGGGCGAGGGTGGGAAAGCCAAGGCAACAGGTGGGATGTGGAGCTACGGGAGGGGAGGGAGCGGACTCTGAGAGCTGGAGCCGGGCAAGGTTGTGCACCATTGTAGGCTGGGGGAGCAAGAGGATGGGCTCTGGTCCCCCCAGAATGAGGACCACAAAGAAACGTCACCAGGCACCCAGTGTCCCCAGTTGGGTGAAGCCCAGCCAGTGGTTCTCCTAGACTGGGCAGCCCCTCTTGGCTTGGGGGGGCTATTGTAGGGTAGCGTGTGGGCCAGGGAAGGGGAGCGAGGGCCGGAATGCCAGGCCTTAGATTTCCTACAGGCAGTTCCCCTGCCCCCCACAGGGCAGCGGCTCTGAAATCAGTGAGCCAGGCTCTACTGCTTCCCAACCCAGATCACTGCCCCCTCCCCTAGCTCAGAATCCCTCCTGGAGGCCAGAGAAGAATCTCCACCCACAAGGCCAGCTCCCTCTAGACATAGCTGCCATCCCAGACACTTTAGACCCGATCTTGTGCCCTGGAGGGCCCCTCTTTGGCCCTCCCTCCAAGTGAGGTGCCCAGGAGAGCCCTCCCCACCCCACCCCGCTTCCAGATCCTGCCCCAGGCACCAAGGCCCCACTTCTAGGGCCTGTTCCCTGGCAGTTTTCCTGAGGGCAGCCTGAACTGGGAGTGCACCTCTCTGGCCCATGGGGCAGCTGTTTGGGGGCAGGTGTGGGAGTACAGACAGAGTTTGGGACCTTCAGGTAGGTCCCCGCACTGTGAGCCAGGTGGACAGGGTAGGGGGAGGTGGGCCGGCTGTACTCTGCTCCATGCTGGCGTACGACAGGGTAGGCCTTGACACCCCCACCCAACACTCGGGGCTCCCTCACCCCACGGCTCTTCCAGCCAACATCAGCCAAATGAGTCAGCCAAAAGCCAGTAATGGCTGCCCCACCCAGCTCACCCTAAGTAAAGTCCCCAACCCCAAAAGAAGCAAGGGGCTGAGCTCCTGTGGCAGGAGGGGAGGGTGGCAAAGAGAAATTGAGCTGACTCGGGCTGCTTCTTTGAGCTCCCAGGCAGCAGGGGACTAGAGGGAGGGGTCCTGAGCAGGCCTGGGGCCCAGCTTGACAGCTGCCCTGGCCCAGCCTGGCCTGTCTGACTCAGAGGGTGGGTGACCCAAGGAGCTCTCATCGCCCGGGGCACCCCTGGGACCTGTCAGGCCAGTTTCCCTATATTTGCCACCTTGGCATTTTATGTTTAATTCTGCACATGTATCATCCTGGGGATGATTTGATTTAGACCAGGGGAGGGAGAGAGGGAGCCCCAGGGAGAAGTGCAAACTTCCCACCATTCACTGTTCTATCCATGCAGGTCTCCAAAACCAAGGGGAGGGGCGGGCCACGGCGGGTGCGCAGTGGCAGAGTTCTCACCTCCCATGCCAGAGACCCAGGTTTGATTCCCAGTGCCTGCCCATGCAAAAAAAAAAAAAAAAAAAGCCAAGGGGACAGAGTAATTTAGAGCCCTCAGTTTATCCTGAAAAGCCGTTTTGTTTCTCAAGGTGCTTAGACAGAAAAAGTCAGAAAAGATGCTGTAAGCTTTTAATGGCAATTATTTTGAGGGAATGGGAATTTGGTAGATAGGGTGTGCTGGGCATCCCTTTTGTGCTATAATTATGCACCTAGGGATATTTGTTACACTGAGCTAATATTATTTTTTAGTAGTTGGAAATAATGACGTTTAAAATAATGTATCTTACTGATTATATATGTAGAACAGAATGATCAAAATAGGAATGTTTGCGTTTGGTTAGGTGTTTTTTGGTATTTAAAAAAATAAAATAATGTATCTGACAAGTTAGTGAAAAGCAAATGAATTAAACCAGCTGGCTAATAGTATTCTTAAAGAGGCTGTTCAGCATTGATTAGGCAAGCAAACAACAAAGTTGGATACTTTTTCAGTTATTTGGA
Organism: Myrmecophaga tridactyla; assembly: GCA_004026745.1. NCBI lineage: Eukaryota > Metazoa > Chordata > Mammalia > Pilosa > Myrmecophagidae > Myrmecophaga > Myrmecophaga tridactyla. Next base: position 7,087 of record PVIY010032250.1, read on the forward strand.
ATTAATAATTTTTACTTTAAAAAAAAGCATAGACCTATACAACACAAAAAGTGAACCTTAATGTAAACTATGGACTTTAGTTAATAATATAATTATAATTATACCAGTTCATCAACTGTAAAAACTGCACCATTCTAATGTAAAATGTTAAATTCATGTGTGTGCAGTGGGGTGTATGGGAACTGGGAACTCTGTACTTTTTGCATTTTTTTTTTATCTAAACTTACAACTGCTCTAAAAATGTTTAATAATTAAAACAAAAAAATTTATATACAAATTTTTAAGAATTAAAAAATTTTAAAAGCCAAGGGGCCAGGCCAGGGCTCCAGGCTATGGCTGACTTCCCCTTGGAGGTGGGAGGAAGAGGGGGGAGGATCACTGGGGCGGGGGAAAGGATCGCTCCCAACTCAGCTGAGGCCCACAGGGGTGTGAAGGCCTGGATCGGGGGAGAAACCGGGGCTCCAGGCCTGCTCTGCTTCTCCTGAGCCTTCCCCCCCCGGCCTCGGTGTGGGAATTCTGACCCAGCGGCCACCCAGCAGGAAGGTGTGTGGCCCTGGCCTGGCTGGACGCTGCCCGTGTCGGGGTGGAAGCAGAGTGCGGCCCGTGTGCACTGTGGCCTGGCTTCCTGGGGGCTGCCAGAGAGCTAACCACGCCCCTGCCCTCTGATAGGGGGTCATATTAACACAGAGAGACACAGCTGGGAAGACCCTGAGGACCATCTGGTGTGACTCCCACTGATGGACGAGGAGCCAGAGGCCCAGGGAGAGGATGGGACTGGCCTCAGCCACCCCAAAACCCAGTGGCAGTGGCCCATGGTCAATTCCAGTTTCCTTCCCTGTCACAGAGGGATCCTGAGGGCCTTGTCACAATTGGCTGTTGCCTGCTAGATGCTGATGAAGTGATGGTTACTTCTCAGCGCCTTCACCTTAAACAGAGGGTGGATGCTTCAGGGAATGTGGCCCAGAAGCACCTGCCATTGCCCTCCCCTCCCGCCCCACCTTGCCCCCGTCCGTTGGCAGGCTCGTGCGGGGCACGGAGAGTGAGGTATGCTCAGAAGATGACCTGGGCCCTGACAGCGCTGGAGAAAGAGTGTGGTCCCTGCCAGGGCCGTCACCTGGCTTCTTGGGGCGCTGCTGCCTCGTGCCTCCCCTGCCCCAGGGCCGCTGGGCCTGGGAGGGGCCCTGAGCGTGGGAAGGGAGGACAGGGAGGGGCGGGGGCCCGTGGGCTCCAATGGTGTCAGGCAGGGTCAGGGCGCCGGCCCAGCGCCCCACACACGCCTGGCGGAGCAAGGCGGCCACGGGCAGGAGGTTAATGTGGCTTGGCGGAGCCGGGGTGGGGGTGCGTGAGTGTGCTGACACGTGCGTCCACCTCCACGTGCAGCTCTGCCCTCTCAGTTCTCCCCATTCTCCCAGCCCCCTGCTCCAGCTGGAAAAAAACAAAGCAGCTGGCCCAGAGCCCGGCATGGAAGGGAAGAGGGAAGAGCCGGTGGACAGATAAGGAGGATCCAGCTGCTGGCTCGGGGTCCCCTCAACATAGGAAGAGCTGAGGAGGGATGGTGGGGCTGCTATCTTGTGACCTGAGTCAGGAGCATGGAGTTGTCCCTGGGATGTGGGCACACAGACCTCTGCAAATACAACTTTAATTCATTTGCTGTTTATAAAAGCAATTCGCAAACATCAGAGACACATATAGAAAGTACAACAAAAAGGTATAAAGCAAATGAGTCAGCCCCTAACTCTGTTTCCCAGAGATGCATAAAACTTGCCATCCATCCAAAAGAAGGAAAAAGACTCTGGCCCGTGGGCCCTGCCTGCTGGACAGGGATTCAGAGAAGCGGACAAGGAAGATGGAGGTGGTTCTTCCAAGTAGTAGGTGGCCGAGAGAGTAGGGTAGCCTGAGTGGAGCTTGGACCCCAGAGCCAGGTTCCTGGGGTTCAGATCCCCAGCTCTGCCACTTAGGGGCTGTGTGGCCTCAGGCATGTTCCTTCCTCCTCTCTGTTCTTCAATTCCTCCATCTGTGGAGAGGGGATTAATGACAGCGCCTTCTTCCTAGGGTGGCCCTTCTGACTCGAGGAGTCAACCTCCTGTAGGAGGCCCACGGGGTGGCGGCTGGGACACGGGGTGATGGCTGGCCCACGGGGTGGCGACTGGGACTCGGGGTGGGGGCTGGCCCACAGGGTGGCAGCTGGCCCACGGGGTGGCGGCTGGGACATGGGGTGGCGACTGGCCCACAATACGGGTTAGCCGTGATCACGGGGCCCTGCATACCACGCCACCTGGGTTCCTCGTGCAGCCCGCACCGAGGAAATGGATTGAGCCTCCCCTTTCTGGGTTCAGTTCCTTCCTTGGTAAAAGGAGGCTGGTGTGGTGGGGAGTGAGAATCAAACCCACTTCCAACCATAGGAGATGTCAGTTATTTCACCTGGATGGATGGATGGATGGATGGCAAGTTTTATGCATCTCTGGGAAACAGAGTTAGGGGCTGACTCATTTGCTTTATACCTTTTTGTTGTACTTTCTATATGTGTCTCTGATGTTCGTGAATTGCTTTTATAAGCAGAAAATGAATTAAAGTTGTATTTGCAGAGGTCTGTGTGCCCAGCCCTCCACACAGAGGCTGGATGCTGAGCAGCAGGCTCAGTCCCTCCCATCTGGGAGCTCGGGGGCAGTGAGAGGGGTGGCGTGTGGTCTGGCTGTCTGGGCTGGACACACCAGAAAAACTGGCGGTGGAGAGAGAGAGAGAGAGAGACGGCTGTGCCCTTTAGTGCTGGGCAGCATGTACAGATGCCCAGGTCCAAGGCATGGGTGCCATGAGGTCTAACAGACCCCCGATAGCTGAGAACCGGACGAGGAGTCTTGTCCGCTGAGGTTGTGCAAACCTTCAAGGAGGTGTGAGGATGCCAGCATCATCCCTACCAAGGCCCAGGACTCACAGACAGTAGTGAACCTCAGCTTCTAAACCCGCACTGCCCAGTACCGCAGCCACTGGCCACAGGTGACCATTGCACTTGAAATGCCAAGTGAACACGTGCTGGAAGTGTAAAGCGTAGACTGGATTTTGAGGACTTTGTTTTAAAAAGAAGAATGTAAAATATCTCATTAATATCTGTCTACATTGATTAAACGTTGAAGTAATAATCTTTTGGATATATATCAGGCTAAGTAAAATATCTTATTAAACTTGATTTATTATTATTATTTTTTTAAGGCGCATGGTCCAGGAAATGAACCCGGGTCTCTTGCATGGAAGGCGAGCATTCTACCACTGAGCCACCCATGCACCCTAAACTTGATTTTACCTATCTCTTTTTACCTTTAACGTTTTTAGCTTTCAGATGACATGTGAAGCTTGCGTTACATTTCTCTTGGATAGTGCTGGTCTAGACAGACTCAGAAAACCCAGGGTCTTTCACCTCCGTAAAAAGAACCAGTTACAGAGCTGGTTGATTTGGGTCTCTTTACCTTTTCAAAGAACAAAAGCCCCACTCCAGGCACCTGAAGGGAGTTCTACGTTTCCTGTAGTTTCTGACCAACAAACACATCTGTCCCCAATGCTCTTTTCCTGAGGGCTGCTTGCATGTCATCTCTTTCAGGAAGCCCGCCTTGACCATGGCCTGCCCTGGCTTATGTTCCAACATCTTGCTTACTCATTCATCTCCGCAATGGGCAAAGAGCTCCTTGAAAGCAGAAATGCTGGCTCAGTCATCTCTGAATGTCAGCACCTGGCATGGAGCAGGGGCCGTCAATGACTGTAGAATATGAATCCTGCTTAGCTGTACCGCCACTGTATGCAAATTCCCCATAACCTATTTTGGTTTGGGCCCCAGAGGAGTTGACCTTGGCCATCCCTCCTCTCAATTGCTGCCCTGTGTTAGCATCAGGAAGAGAAGGAATCAGGGGAGATGAGGCTGATCTTCACCGAGGCGGGGCTTGGTGGGGCTGTCTCCTCTGTGGCAGCCATGGGTGCGCCCTCCCAGAGCAGACCTCAGACCCCAGGGCAGACCCGTACTTACCAGTGGAAGGAAGGTCATCAGGGGTCGGACTCTTGGTCGAGCTTTCAGTGTGGCTGTTCCTGACTCACTCACCGTGTCAAACCGATTGTCTCCATAATAGATTCCATCTAGAGGAGACAAGTGAGAGGAGATGATGAGCTGGGGATCAAAGAGGTCAGGCCAACAGAGTTCAATCTGCCCTGCAGATCCTAGTCCAGGAAAGCCAGGCCTTGACTGCCCTGTTTATGATACGATCCTCCAGATGGGGTATGTGCTAATGGGGTTGACCAAGTGGGAGGGACTCAATGGGCACTTCCCTGGGGTCTCCTCCGGGTTCATAGGGCTTTCACACCCCAGCTGCCATCTCCCTCCTGCCACTTCCCTGCAGATCCTGTGCCTTCTTTCCCACTGAAATGTGTCCGTTCTTTCAGGGCCCTGCGACTACACCCAGCCAAAGCTTATCTCTGAGAGGAACGAAACAAGCCGACTTTTTCCTCAAGTGTTTGAATTTCTTATCTGGAACAGGCAGAGCAGATGAGGCCACCTGCTGCCCCCCAATGACCCACATTCTTCCTTCTGGATCCCTCCAACATGAGATTTCCCTCACCCTCAAACGGCCAGTGGTTAAGGGAGTGTGCGTGGCTCCTTTTTTTTTTTTTTTTTTC